>JAOVVB010045643.1:0-14926 GCA_028570985.1 Heterobranchus longifilis
CAGTGGATTTTCTTGAACTTTAAATTTAATTAAACTGAAGAAAAAAAAGAAAAAATTAGATAAATACATAACCTAATACATAATATATATATATATATATATATATATATATATATATATATACACACACTTTTAAGTTAATAATATACAAATAATAACTACAAATAAATTTGATTAAAATAAATAAGATCAACTATGTTTTAGTAGTTCCACAACCTGAAAACTACTAAATATATATTCAAGATTTTAAATGATATTCGACATATTCCAGTTGGTAACTCAGTGAAAATGGGTGAAAGCACACGGCTGGGGTGGTCTGGATTTATAACACGAGACAAAGCGAGAGCATCATCGAGAAACTGAAGGCAGAAATAATCGTTTTATCTCCTTTGTCTGGTTTTTATAATCGTTGGATGCCAAAAAATGTAATTGAAAACAAAATTAAATTACTCGCCCAGCATGTAGATTGAGTACCATCTGGATAGCAGTTAAAGTTAAAATCAGAATTTAAGCAGGTACACTGAAAACAGAAACGTAGCTGTGAGCCCAGAAACTGAAGTTCAGAGAATGAATCAGAGAATAGAGTCAGTGCTGTCAAGTCGATGTTGATTAGATTATTCTGAAAAACTGCTGGAGGAAGATGATTATCAGAGCACCAGGACAAGAACACATGATCTCACAGCAACTCTCAGGACGTTAGACACCCGCTGGCCGTGCCACCGAAGGCCAGGCAAAATACAGACACTTATCTCAACAGGGAGTCCCAGTCTAGTTCTAAATTGCAGAAATGAGTTAGCATTTTAGCACTTCTGGTTTCCTCGCCTTGAAGTCAGTGTGTTTTTTTAAAATGTGTTTTTGTTTAGACGTCTGAAATAAGGTCTGTGGTTAACACAAGCTTCACAGAACATGTTGTTCTATGACATAAAATATGTCAGTAAATACCCCGCTGGTGAATTTAGAAACTTTGACATGTGTTTAAAAAGGCGGTTTCTAACAAGTGGATAAATGAGACTGCAGAGGCTGTCGAGGACATTAAATGTGTTGTAGTGGCGACGGTGACGTAGGACGCCGACATGCGACCGTGGTGTAGTTCGTGTAGTTAGCCTAACATTAGCTTTTCACTTCTGCGGATTGTATTTACACTTCTAAAATCATAAAAGTGGTGTTTATATGGAGAGGTTATCTTGCTAGACAAAACGTGTAACTATCATAAACTTGTGTTCGCCACAGAACTTATTTTCTGCAATGATCCAAAATCCAATGGGAAAATCCTGTAGACTTTTTGTTGAGGAAACCAGGGCGATAACTTCCTGGTCGTCATCCTGGGGCTCCCTGTTGGGTGACATCATCGTGGAGGATGCTGGTCATTGTAAACCTGAGCAGACGTTACAGCGTTTGGTAAAGGTGCAGCATAGGTTACATATACAAACTCTGTGTTCTGTTGTGGAGTATAATCAGTATTGACAGCCCAACTTCTATAATGTGTTGACAGCAGTTGTTGATGTATCACCCTGTCTTTATTATTCTACAGGCCCCAGAAAGTCTTCTGGAGTCCCTGGAGACCCACCTCAACACACTGGAGGGGAAGAAGCCGTAAGTCGCTCAATATATCTGCAAGCTGCTTTCTTTTTGAATCGTTCAGCAGCAGAAACAGAGCTGAAGCATCAATCATCCTCTAATCTTACAGTTTAATGCAGAACGTCTCCAGTGGTTTGATAGCTTGGCAGTCCAACATGCACCTCACTTTGTTTGGTGCTATTCCAGCGATTTAGCTCTTTCTCTGTGGCCTCTGATAATTAATCAGTGTTACATTATACAGTGGTTCTCAAAGTGTGGTCCGGGGACCCCCAGGGGTCCTTGATAGAGTTCCAGGGGGTCCCCAGCAAAAAGGGGAATATTTAATTTTTTACTATAATTCCATCCATACGTAGCACAATGACAGAGTGTATGACTATTTTCGTCATGGATTTTGATACACTTTCTGTAATAAAACATCTAAAAGCAAACATCCTGTCAGATCGAGAACCCTGAGACAAAATCTTATCAAAAGGGGGTCCGGAGGATGAAAGCTGCCGAAATAAGAAAGAAATACACAGAAATAAACATGTATGGGGAAATAAATTGGGGTAAAATGGAAAGGGAAAATAATAAATAATAATAAATAATAAAAAATAAAGACAAAAATAAATAAATCAATAAACATTTATAATTAATAAATACATTTCAAAATAAATTAACTAATAAAAGGGAAAATTAAAAAGGAAAATATGGAAATTAAAAAGGGAAATGAAAACATAAATATCAATTCATGTCACATTCAATCAATTAATTAATGCCTACATTTATTTTTAATATTATTTTTGGTAAATTTAATTAATTAATTTATCTTTAATGTATTTATTTATTTTTTCCTTTGCCTTTATATTTAAATGTATTCATACATTTTTTAAATGCATTTATTTATTTGTTATTTTCCCTTTGCATGCCTCCCCCCCATTTATTTCCTCAAACATATTTATTTCTGTACATTCATTTTTGATTTAGAGAGGGGTCCCCGGTATATTCTCGATCTTGTCTGGGAAAAAGATTGAGAACCTCTGCTGTAATGTGCGGCGCTCATATTGTCGAGGATTTGAAATAGAGTCGGGGTGTTGGATCTCCAGAACCAATCAGATTCATTAATCCATGTCAATGGATTTGTGTCAAAGCCTTGTAGATTAGCTCGAGTGTTTCCCTGCTATTCTCTTCTCTAACATGTCATTTCCTCTGTCTTTACTCAACTCAGAGAGGATAAGTGAGTATTCTCTGTCGACGAGAAAAGGACTTAAAGTAATGATCTCGAAGATTTCATTTCAATAAATTCCTGTTAATTCACTCGATATATCTACCGCAGAATGAGGTAACTCAATGGTGGCTGAGCCTTTGCATTTGCAGTATTATGAACGAGACAAACTGGGTGTCTGTGGAGACATTCCCGGGAAAAATCACAAGTGGCGATAGCGGAGAGGGTAGGCGGAGCTAACGCAACAGTGAAGCGGCGTGCTGTTTTTTTTCTGGTCTCTGCTAACGAGTAAAAAGTTACTATGGACGAACAAACAAAGTAAAGAGAGACGACTACATACGATGAAACCATAGCTGCCGCTAAAGAGAAGGAAAGGGAGATCTTCGAGATTGTAACTTTAAATATTATTTTACCATCATATGTACTGATAAACATGTTTTGTTGTAGTTTTCAGTGATTCTGTAGAAATGGCATCTGAGCAAGTAACCGACGTGTATTGTTGTGTACTATAATTTTGTTCAAGATGCAGTTCTACAGAAAACACACTCCTTATTTTATACGTTATGTTCACATTTGTGACATTATTTTGCACCACTGTTGTCACTGACATACAGTACAATGATAAGTCTTGCCTTTTAGCTGATGTCCTTACTAACATATTCATCATCTATCATCGTCCCTGACTTTTACAAAGCTTTGACGCATGCTATTCAGAAACATTCAGCTCTTACTTTCTGTCTGTAATGTTGAAAAGCAAAGCTTTGTTGAAGAGGAGCAGGGATGCTAATAGCTGTGCAGCGTGGGTCCATTAATTGCAGATGTTTACTAAATGGAATTGCTTTTGAATGCAGCCTGACTGAAAACACCAAAGTGATACTTAAGCTGTCACTTTGCCTCCAATCTCACTAACAGCCATTATGTTTCAGTGTGTACATCCTGAAAGTCTTTAACTCTTGTGCTATCATTGTTTCTGCAGGTCTCCCACTAAGGTAAGCTACGTTTCAAGATAATCTTAACGTAGTGGTAATAATGATGTCTTTATATAGCACTTTTATAGATATCTTTACAGAGCAGCAACAAATGAAAACTGTAAATGCTTAATTGGACTTTATTCTTAAAGGTCCCATATTGTGCTCATTTTCAGGCTCATACTTAGAACATGTTTACATGCTTTAATGTTCAGAAACACATTAGACTCTGTCGTACACTCGGCGCAAAGCGGCACACAGCACAACTATCATTGATATTTTTAGATCGACGCAGTTGTCATTCTCGTGCCCAGCGGCCACGTTGTTTAAGTAGCATGACTTGCACTCATCTGTGTGCCCAGTGGGTGTGCTGGTCTTAAAATGCGGTGTGGTCAGACGCGTTGCTATCTTGAGGCAGCACAAAGTGCTCGTGTCAAGACCTGGTCTAAAGTCAATGGCACAGTATTTTCCTGCTATTTATAGGGCACATTATTCAGATCGTAAGACCAGGGAGTCCTGACGGCTCGTTTAAAGGCACACCTTCTGAATACAGGCTGTGTGCATTTGTCCGTGGATTGGGCATTTTGATACTTTTGCAGTATTTATATAAGCCCTTTTTCCATACGCCGCGGCTCGGTTTGGCTCGGCGCGGCCAAAAGCGCCAATGGAAAGACCCCAGTAGACCTGCTTTATAATCAAAAAATCAATGGAAATCTCACTTTTTACAGTATGGGACTTTTAACAGTTTCTACTACAGACAGGCAGTGATTCACTGTGAATGCATGTGTTCAAAAGCTGTTGAATCACATCTTATATAAGCGTGCTGGTCACCATGTTCACGGGGCTCTTTCTCTGCAGCAGGATGCGACAGCCAACAACAGCTCGCCGGCTGCTGCCGCTGCACCACCCAGGCACGCGGCTCCTGCTCCTCCAGGCGGGCCCCCTGCTCGCCCCGGGCCACCTGCCAAACCTCCTCCGCCCTGTATCACCCCCACCGCACCGGCCCCCACCATCACCACTACCAGCAAGTAAGAGTCACTCAACATTATTACAAAGTGTTGGAACTGAGCCGCTTCAGCATTACATTAGAAATGGATTGACTCTGTCAACATGCCCTCTTTCTTTCTTTCTTTCTTTCTTTCTTTCTTTCTTTCTTTCTTTCTTTCTTTCTTTCTTTCTTTCTTTCTTTGTGTTTAGTGCTCTTGATGATGGGTTCTTGTTGGATCTGGACCCCATGGCCTCCTCATCGGCAAAGGGCGCTGCAGCGACTTCCTCCATGACTGGATGGGGAGGTGAGAACTTTCTGCTCTGTCAGTAACCAGGTGGAAACCTCCGGGTCTGTGAAGCCAATGCAATAAACCTGCCTTCTTTCTAATGACCAGTAGGGGGCGACTCCACTGGTTGCAAAAAGAAGTCAGATTTTATAAAAGTAAATGAGAAAAGCAGCCTACTTCTCACTTGATTTAGTAAACAGTTTCATACTGAGTTCATGTTCTCAATCGCTAGTTCTTCTTCAATACAGCACAATGTTCATTTAGTAAATTATGGTCACATTTAGAGTCAAATAGATGATAAAGTAGGGTATGCTTTAGGGCGTGGCTACCTTGTGATTGACAAGTCACTACCACAGCAGTGTCTTTGGGTTCTCAGTCAGATCCATCCTGAGCTCATCCCTAGTTTCATCCTCTCCTCCAAATATGGTCACTTATGGCTCCAAAATAATCAAGATGGCGACGGCCAAAATGCCAAACTCGAGGCTTCAAAGCAGTAGTCCACAAACCAATGGGTCCCTTCTTTCATACGGTCTTTGGTCAGTAACTGATTGTTTGCAAAGCCCTGCCCCCCTTGGTTACTGTTGCTACGCACATGCAGTTCATAATGATTGCAGTGGTAGTTTTAGACCTCACATAACGTAACATGTCACCTTATAATAATGTATGAAGCTAATGATATGAGCTGATGAACATTTGTTTTGATGCCTAAAATAGATATTGATTGGCCTAAATTTGAAGGTTTCTACAGAAAAATATCAGCAAATGATGGAGCATATTTAATAGACTTAAATTCCATCAAATGCAAATTGGCCATGCTAATGTTTTGGATGTTTCATCCCATTAACTAAAAACATTTTACTTTATATTCCTGTGGACCATTTCCCAAAGCATACAGTGAGTTCAGGTCTCTGCAAAGTCATTTCAATATCACAGTAAAATTAATGGAAACCAATTGCTGCCTAGAAGAGGCAGGAAGAAGGAAATCAATTTAACAACCAACAGTATGCTTTGGAAGATAGTTGGCAGTAATATCAAGTATTAGATGAGCTGAAACACTGTGGTCTTTTAGAATGACTCTGTATAGTAGAATAAAGAAGTGGTACCCCTGTTGATGCTTTTTATTGGACAATGTGGTTTAAATTACAGAGCATTTCCATTATAAAGCTGATGTTGCTCTGTGGCCTGCCCTCTGTTTATCCCCACATAAAGATGGCCACAGTCCAACTCTACTCTAAAGGACATCAAGAAGCTTTTAGCTCTATTGGGCTCCACCGTTTTGTCTGGCTTGTTCTGTATAATGTTGGCAACTTGCAAATGAAAGATCTCTGAATTTCATCAGATCATTACGGTCGTGGATCAAACATGTTTTTTGAATGCCATTTTCTCAAGATCACAAGTTAATTATCTCATTATCTCAAGAAAACAAAGAAAACCTATAATGTTTATCAGAGATCGAGCTGATGGTGTTGGTCTTGGTGAAGTTATAGATATATGGAAATAACATTAACTGGATTATATTCACAACCTGTGTCCCTTATGAATTAAAAATAAAATACCACTATCTTTATTCTTTGATTTACTCTTTGAGTTAAAAGATTCAAACTTTTATCTTTGAAATAGAAACATGAGAGGACTAGTTCTCCTGAGAACCGGACAACACCTTCTCCATCAAAGCACTCCTGATCTCTGATAAACATGAGAAGTAATGAGAGGAAGTCTTTTCTTTTCTCGTGATAACTCACTGTCTGTCTGTCTGTCTGTCTGTCTGTCTGTCTGTCTGTCTGTCTGTCTGTCTGTCTGTCTGTTTTGCAGATCTCCTGGCTGAGGGTGAGTACAGTGACAGCACTCAGCTACAGACTGAATACGTGAAATCAAGCCTCTTGATTTTTCACCACTATTTTCACCTTTAGCATCTGCTAAGCCTTTTTTTTCATTTTTCAGTCTCTTTGACACAGCTGTCTTCCTTCCATCTCCTGTTTTTCTCCTGTTTCTCTCTTTCGGGGGTTGTGGCTGGGTCGTGGTATTTGGATTACGGGGTTTATCCACGTAGCCACTCCGGCTGCCGCTGATGAAGCCTCTGAAGCTCTCCTAGCGGAGGGAGAGTCTGCTGCAGCTGATGATGCAGCGGCTGCTGCCCCTGCAGCTCCCGCGCCTAAAGCCGCTGCCGCTGCCGCTACCACTGCTGCTGCCGCCGCTGCACCGGCGCCCGCCTCACTGCCCACCTCAGCTCCCACCTCAGCCGCAGACATGGACCTTTTCGGAGGTCAGTCTGGTCCGAGGATAGAATGTAGACCAGGATACTCATGTAGACCAGGAGCACTGCCTGCTTGTCTACAACAGCCCCTTCATGATAGCTTTCCTTATATAAAGTTGGTGGATTGGGATTAGATTATCACTCCCTAAATTTTGCATTTCAACCATTAATATATGTTTATGTGATGTATACATAGTTTATGTGATATCTAAAAATGGAGGAAAATCTTGAGGTGCCTACATTTTCTGATGCAACAGAAACTTAAAATAAGTTACAAGCAAGTATATAAATATACATACATACATTATGACATTTCAGTAAGCAGATGGCACCATAGCCCTCCTCGTATGTATTATACCATTACCTTTGAGTCACAGAGCTAAACATCTGATTTTCAAAACAATAATTCCAGTCTTTGTTAAACTCAGAGGACTGTTTAACAACACACACTGCTGTTTCAAGGTATTTCCAGAAACCAGAAGATTTTTCTTACAGTTCATTTGGATGGATTTTGAGTGCTGCACGATAAAAGCAGATTTTTAATGTGTTTCTCAAGTTGCAACTGTATTATATAATGCTTTATTTTGTATGAAAATATAAAATATTGTAAAGAAACATCGGTAACACTTTACTTAAAGGTCATGTCTGTAATGCACTATACGCATATTCATTAACACAATGCATTCATAAGGCTTTATAAAACTCTTTATAACTGTTCATGATAATGCATGACAACTTATAACAAGCTTTATAATGGACATTATGGACATAAAGTATTATAAGTTCAGTATTCATAATATTTTATACCTTCATGCCAAAGTGACAACAGAGTTTGAAAGAAGAATCTGAGTGAAGTTGTGTGTTTTGGAAAATAAATAATTAGATAATTAGATTATTCTAATATATTTTGTTGTCTTATACTTTACTTGCAGCCAGCAAATACTGTTCAGAAGTCTTCATCATTGTTTTATAGTATAGTATAGCATAGTATAGTATAGTATAGTACATTGATTGATTTCTTAATTTTAGTATCATGCACGCAAAGTTCCCAATGCTCGTGGGTTTACAAGACACAAAAATGATTCAGTATCCAGTGTTCAAACAAATCATTACATTTAATTTCGTTACAAAATAAGTTGTTCGACGGCTCGGTCTCAAACTAAATATTATGCTTTCTCTCCAAAGCTTTGCAAATACAATCTGCTACAAAAGAAAACGTTGTCACTGTCACTTTGGCATGAAGGTATAATTCAATTCAATTCCATTTTATTTATTGAGTTATATCATAACAGAAGTTATCTCAGGACACTTTTCATGTGGAGCAGGACTAGAACAGGCTCAATGATTTTCAAAGTCAATGATTTTCAAAGTCAATGATTTTCAAAGTCCCAACATCACCCAAGTATAAAGCATTATAGATACTGAACTTATAACACCAAAGTCAACCACTTATAATACTTTATATACCTTGTTATAAGTAATTATAAACATGTATTAAGAGTTTTATAATGCCTTATAAATGCATAATACTATCTTATGAATGAGCCTATAATTCACATGACCTTTAAGTAAAGTGTTACTGTATATTCTATTCTTTTTTAGTCAATAAAAAATGATAGACGGGAGGGAAGAGAGAGCATATACAGTCAGTCTGTGTCCCAGAATGCACTGCGCTGTGGTCGTGGATGAGACAGGGTGATGACAGCGGTCTCAGATAATATGCAAGTGTTGTTGTATCATGTATTCTCGTTTGTGTACTTTACATGTCATCTTGCATGTCTACACAGTGCATGTTTGTATATCAAGCATATCTAAACACAGTGTATATTTATGATCTGAGTTATGACTGCAGGCTCATGTGACTCAGGGGAATAATGAGCAGAGGGTCTGATCCAGCACGTCTGTGAGACAGGACTCTTGGGAAGGTGGGTGCATGTGTGCTACTGTTTGAGTCTGTGTGCATTGTATGCATTTGTATCTTGGGAATAGCTGTTTATATAACACCACTCTCTATTTAATTTCTGCTCCACTTCAGCTTATTACCTGGCACCACTGCAGAGCTTTAAAACAACAGCTAGCCAAGTGCAAATACACAACTAGCTGATGCAGTACCACAGAGGGTTCAGGAGCTGCAGAATCTGCTGAGGTTTATGCCGGAACACTCAGCAATGGCAGCTGTAACTTTTAACAGCCTCTTTTACTGACACACCATTCAACCCAAAATCCAATTAAAGTCAAAACATATGATAGATAAACGAGATCCTCTCCTCTCTTATATTTCTTGATTGCAATGAAATCGGCTGCGAAAGTAGTTTGAAAAGCAGTGATACTTCACTTAACAAGCAAAAAGATGCAGAGATGCCATGTGAGACGGGCTTCAGCTTGTATACTAACAGATGAAAGAAAGAAAAAATAGTTGGCAAAACATTGTATTTGGCACAAACACATAGGGACTGCAGATGGTGGAAATGCTGCAGATGTTGACATGGTGTACTAAAGATCCAATGAATGCACAGCACAAGATTTCCTGCCTGCTATTGTTAATACATTAGCACCAGCAGAGTGTTGCCAGTAGCTGCACAATGACATCAGACAAATTGAAAGCACAGAAGTTGTTTACAGAAGGGTTGCACCTATGGGACCCTGCCAATGTCAGCATGATTACAGGACATCCACAAAGCATAAAATGGAGTCAGTGGAGAAGCTGTCACTGGAGCACTCAGATTGATGAAAACGGACATGGCTAGGTGGGTTAGAGAGTGGCGGATGCCAAATGAGAAAAATGATGGTGGATAAACATAAAAGTCAGCCGTGTGAATGGCTGGCTTGGCATTAACATTTTGGGCCACAAGTTCATCTTCCTGTGTGTACACAGTGCAGTCTCATCTTTTATTTCATCCACTGACAGACTGGTGCTGCTATTTGTTCAATTCCACACCCACTGGGTTGGAAAACTCTGAAAGCAATTCATCAGTACAAAGTAGCCCGCCTACCACTCTTTCTCTTGAATCAGCTGAGCCAATGCTCCAAATCCTAATGCCTTCATGCCGACTAATGGCCATTCATTCTCAGTAGCTGTTGGCAAACATTTTAACTTTAGGAAGAATGGGTTATTTCTGACAGCGTGGTGAGAGAGAATGAGCAATGGTTGTCATGGAAAGACAGCAGGATGTATGATTCATTGTACCCAGGCCACACTAGAGTAAGCTTGTCTCCAAAAGCACAGACACACTTGTTGTCAGTTCCTCACACCAAGAATCTGAAGTTCTCCTGATGGAGCTTGCTTTGCAGCGAGGGGAGCCTGCTGCCTCACAGCCAGGGTTTTCCCTGCCGTTGTACGTTTTAGCCACAGCGCCAAAGCATTTCTGTGCCGCGCCTAAGCCGTGTGAACGTAAAAAAACAACGTGGTGAGTATCTGGACGTGCCGACGCACGGGACGGGGTGCAGGAATTTATCGTGTCCTGCAAAAGCAGTACGCAATATCACTAATGGCAGCGAATCATCTGCCAGTTAATGTCGGGCAAGAACTAGCTGTTTACTAATGCATGATGATGAGTACTAATAAAACAACATATTAAATGAGTGCCATAGATAGGTAGTTAGTACAAGGAGACTGTCGCTTAAGTGCCTGTGTTATAAATGTATAACATTTTATATCCATCTATCGGACGCACCAGTGTCATCGTCGTCAGTGTTTTGGCCCAGAGCAGTGGAAAATAAATCAATAACTCAACAGTAACCAGTGGTGGAAGAAGTACTCACATCTTTTACTTAAGTAAAAGTAGCAACACTACTGTGTAAAAATACTGTTATAAGTAAAAGTCCTGTACTCAAAATCTTACTCAAGTAAAAGTACAAAAGTATCAGCATGAAGCCAAAATAAACATACTCATTATGCAGATTGATTATGCAGATATTGTTGGATTATAATTGATGCATTAATGTGTTTAGCACTTTATGTTAAGACTAAAGGTGGAGATATGTTTAATTACTTTACTGCTGGATAGCTTAACCTATAATAATATCATAATTATCATACGTTTAATTATGTCAATTAGTTGATTTTCTATTTTGTATTATTAATAATCTGGATCTGCAAATTAACTAAAGCTTTAAAATGAGTAAAATGTACAATATTTCCCTCTGAGATGTAGTGGAGTAGAAGTATAAAGAAGAACATGTAAATACTCAAGTACAAGTACCTCAGTACTCGAGTACAAGTACCTCAGTACTCGAGTAAATGCACCTAAGCCCTGTAAAAAAACCCAGGAAAACTCCCGACAGTCCTACTGTTGGCATATGCAGAAGTGTTGATTGGCAGAGTAGAGGAAATTTGTAAATTTAGCACATCCTGTTGTGTTAATTGAAATGAAGGCCAGCACTCTACATCTTTCAAGTCATTCAGCACAAATTACATTAAAGCTTAATTTAATTAGACAGACTGAAATTTTCTGCTGCGCCCACACGGCACTTAACATGTTTACTGAATACCGTGGGATAGTGCACTTATTAAAATTCATGCTAGTCTAACTGGGCAAGGGGCTGGGCTGGTGGGGGCGTGGTGATGTAAGTACCGTTGAGACAGTGAAATACAAGTGAGTAATAAATCCATGAGTTTGATGGCTTGTCAAAATACTGCACTTCATGTTCAATAATACTGAAAATGTTATAACTCTGGAAAGGGCCAAACCTTCTCCCGGATAGCTGACTTTTTTTTTTTCACGCTTAGTGAGCCTGTTTTCCCCCCCCCCCTCTCCCTCGGAGCTCACTGAATCACACCGGTAAGACAATTGAGCGGCTGTGTTTAGTTAATTACACACGTTGTTTGGCCGCTGAACTCTCATAATTTCAGAGCCTATTGAGCTTTGTTTACTTTTTTAGCCTCGGAACTGTTAACACACTGTGACTCGCTTTGATCAGTTCATCCATCAAGTTCGATAAAGGCTTGTTTTTTTGGGGTAGGTGGGGGGGGGGGGTGGGGGGTGTTTAGGTATCCTGGACTCCAGCATCTCTTAATTTCTTTATTTTTCTCTTAGGTCTGTTAATTGCATTCTAGTTCAATATGTGTGTGTTATTCGTTTTCTCTAGCGTTGTCCGACCCAGCTCCTTGCCGGATGACATATAAGTGTGTTACGACTAAACCCCACGCTTTGTTTTGATGGGCCACCCTTGCTATTTTGCCGGAGTCCTCTGTGTCTCGCTGTCTGTTTTTTTTTTGTCATGCTATGCTGATGTCAGCCTGAATATGGTATTACAGTTCATCATGCACTGCTGGTTACCTTAAAACTGCCCGAAATCACTGAAAACGTATTCACCCCCATGCTTCGTGACAAATATTGTCCGTCCTACTAACTGTAGGTGTGACATTCACGGCAGAGCTTTAATTTGCAAGATAATGGTCAATCACTCACTGGGGACGATGTGAGTGGATTGTGAGCATTAACAGTAACAGCTGCCTGATGGCCCAGGGTCAGCAGAAAGTCACACTGTGGTAGTAAATTCAAGAGTTCGACATCTCGATTGGCTCAGTCCTGAAAACACTGATAAAAAACAAACATGCAGTAGTTAGCCTTTGCTGCCTCCAGCCTGCCCACAACACCTGACTCACCTCGAGAGAGAGAGAGAGAGCTGGCTGGCAGCTCTGTCACTGCCAAGAGCGTGACGCTGCAATTTTATTCAGGAATCAGGATTTAAGGGGAATGGTTGCAGTGGAAGAAAGAACGAAACGAAACATTCACTCCTTCATGGAAGGATGAATCCCCCTGGGTCAAACATGACGACAGAAATAGAAATATGGATTGCGTGGTGTGTTTGCCAGCTCCTGTCAAAGCTGGACACGACGGAGGAGATCATTCTTTAAAGGCTGTCAAGTCTCTAGAGGGGCATGACTAAAGTCGGTAATACAGACGGACAGCGCAGACGAATCCCTGCTCCAGCACTTTATGAAGTCTTGTACTATTTGGATACGTAAATAAAAATGCACATGTTTTGTTTACTTTTCATTATGTGCTATTAAAACTGGATGGAATTAATAAAACATGTCTAGGGGGAGGGAGTAGTTTTATGAGCCGTGGACCAATTAGGGCCACATGAAAAAAAAAAAATGTAAACGCTGAACCCTGACAGCGCTGGTTACATTTGATAAACGGTGAGAAGCAAAGGTGTAAAAAGGAAATGTATTTGTGCGCGGAGGTGTTAATGAGCCTCTGAATAGTTTCTTTTTCTTCGGGGCATTAGTAAACCTGTGCAAGGTCCAGCTCGTATTATCCAGCAGAATATCTGTGTGTCTGTGTGGTTCACTGACGGGGGCAGAGAAAGATTTTAACTCCATCACTTGAGAGGAAATGGCAGCACCTGGTGCACAGCCTGCGGTTCAACTTCCCATGAATTTTCAGGACAACTTCAATGAATGATGAGTTCCCTGTCTCTCACAGACACATGCTCATACATCCACACAGACATTTACTTTCTGTTCCTTTAAACCACCCCCACCTCCTCAAGTCTTGGTACCGCAGGAGGAATTGAAGTCAAATAATAGGCCCTTCTGACTAAAATGAAAGGGATGGGCAGAGGAAAGCTGGAAAATGAATGGCCAAAGTTCATTTTCACTCAGTCTTTCAGTCTAAATGAGTCAAAATGAATGATAGTTTGGACTGAGAGTGTCAGAGAGTCAGAGTGACAGACGCGGGAGTAGGAAAAGAGATTTAAAGGGATAGTTACAGATGGAAAGAAATAGAAAAAGAGAAAGAAAGTGACAGGAAGAGATGGTGACAGAGGGAGACTTGTTGAAACGAGAAAAAAAAAAAAAAAAAAGAGTGACAGATCGTGACAGAGAAAGGAAGCGATACGGCCGACGCGCTGTTGGGAGTGTGATGAATAAGGATAATCTCGACGGTGATGATGATGTGGAGGTGGATGGTTATTATGATGAAAACAGTGACGGTGTGGCAATTGTAGTTCCACTTCTGGACCCAAGGGATGGGAGACAGGCGGGCTGGCTGGCTGGCAGGCAAGCAGACAGTGAGTCCCGGGGGAATTCCAGCTCTCAGTGGGTGTCATTACCTGTCAGTCAGCATATCTCCCTCAACAGGCCTGGCCTACAGATAGAGCCACTGGCATGTAATTGTCTGGAAGGTGAAGGGAGACCAGCGGACGGTTTGATGAGAGGAAAGGGGAGAAAGGTTAAGAGGGAGGAAAGAAAGAACAGAGTGATGTTGATGACAGAAAGAAAGATGTGTTTTTTTTTTTTTAAAGACGTGTGAGAAGGAAAGTAAGTACTTGTCACCTCCCTGGAAACTACTGATAAAGACTGTATATAGCCTGAAGTAACGTGGTAATCTATAGCAGTGGTATTTTTAAAGGCCTTAACACAACGTGACGAATAAACGACAATACTCGACTGCAAATATTTAGCATCAAAACTATTCATATCGGCAGCGATGCAAATCTGCGACAGTTGCTCAAATGTTCAGAATTTACGCAGGCAGAGGACTACCCACAGTAGTGTCTGTCTGACTGAAGTGAGTTGTTGTATAGCCTAACATTAAGCTACTTTAAGCTATTATGAGTTTCCTTTTAGTTAAATGCTCTGAGTGAATTTGAGTTCCCTCTGGTAAACATCTACATGGGATATACAGTATGTCTTGGG
>JAOVVB010045667.1:0-14925 GCA_028570985.1 Heterobranchus longifilis
AAATATTTTTATTGCACCACAGATAGGACACTGTAGTAAACTGCAGTCAATTTGTGAGGATATTCACGATTATCCCGTTATCCTGATAATGGAAATTCACCATGATCAAGTTATGGTGGGTGTTTTCTATCGTGCTAAACAATAAAATTGATTATTGTCCCATCCAGATATTTCAGTTTTTCATTTCATGTTGATATTTTAATGTGTAAAATGATACGACATCCGTAACACATTTTTCTTACCGTCATCTTTCTTCATTTGTGCTTTAGCTGTGGCGTCTGCCCCATCTCCCTCAGCTCCCTCTGGCAAGTGTGACACCATATGTTTCTGCAGAGCTTTGGACATGGTAAACCTCTTCCCACACTCCTTGCAAATGTATGGCCTTTCTCCAGTGTGTGTGCGGCGGTGATACTTCAGCAATGTCATTGTTTTGCAAGGCTTACCACAGTCAGTGCAGGCATAACCGTCCTGGCCAAAATGAATTTTTTTATGACGGGTGAGCTCTGATGACTTGTTGAAGGCCAGGCCACAGATTGGACACTTGAAGGGTTTCTTCTCTGTGTGGGCTTTCTGGTGGATCATGAGCTCTGTGGAGTTTGTGAAGTGCCGGTCACAAACGTAACAGGCGAAAAGGGCGTTCCTCAGTATGCACTGTTCATATTCTGCTGGGTGGCTCAACTTCAGGTGGCGCTCTTTGCTCTTGTGATCACTGAAGATTATGTGGCACTCGATGCACTGCAGGGAGAGCTGAGACGCTAGTGGGAAAAAGGGCAGGAAGGGCAGAAAGTTCACATGTTACATACATCCGTATTCTTAGAATAGAGACAAGTACTCATAACAAGTATAAAGGATTGTAAAAAGAATAAATGTGGCTCTGGAGGGGATATAAGCCACCTGCATATAGTAAACAAATAAATGTTTGTCTGGGCAAAAAAAATAGTGGGAGAACCTACCTCTTCTACAACTGTCCCTTACAGCAAGATAATGCTGCATTAATTTATTGGAGCCTGCAGTATAGCCTGATCAATACTGGATTCTTGAAGCAGATATCAATATAAATATATGAGTTTATTAAATATGATAATTATATATAAGATGATTGTTTTTATAAATGTGTAATGCAAACAAACATTTTTTGATGACAATCCTTTAAATTTGTTTATTTTTAGACTCAGCAGTGCACTTGTCAGTGCTCTTGGACAAACACATAAATCATCATGCATGCATCAATATTTCTGCAATAAGATCATATGAGTCAATACATCAGCTCAAGAAGAATATTGGTCCAACGCTAATGTGCAGTGTTTTGTTTAGCTGCCATTGAAGACCAGAAACTATTAACTGCACTACAGGTTTAACCACACTTGATACTGTTTCAGTAAAACAAAACTTGGAGGAATTAACAGCATTCTATCTTGTAAAATGACTCTGGAAATGACTGAATTCCACAACCATGTTTGTGCAGAGTAAGTACTGTGCAGTACGACAAAATTAATTGTATCACTGTATTTTTTAAGATTCTGGCAGTTTCACAGTATTTTCTTTTTTGCATGACTGGTCTGGGCCTTATTATAGGTTTATAGTGGCTTATTTTACTGTCAGGAGTACATAGAAAATAAAATCAATGCTGTTTGGCAGTGTAATTTTCTAAATGTACAACTATTAGTGTTACAAGTTGTTTATGTGTCACAGATTGTTAGAAGTTATATATAAAAAGATATAACCATTAATAGGGGTCCACTCTCAATACACTCACAGGTTGCCTCGACCATAGCGCTCTTCGCGACAAACAATATTATATATTTTGCTGCCTATTGTTAAAGCAATTGTTTCAGCTATGCACTGGTATGGCGGTATATGAAAAATATATATCATCGGGGAAATTAAAACCGGTATACTGGTTCATCCAGTATACCGCCCAGCAAGTCCTAAATTAATGATCAAACACCAAACATGGTCTCTCAATCCTAGCCTGGTTTCATAAAGGTATAACATAGAATGGCACACATACAAGCAGGGTTTTTCCTGGCTCAGAATGGGCCTTTGGGGGGTGACTATACGAAAGTGTAAAATATAGCGGCTGTAGAGGAGAGGAAAGTTAACTGCTGGAAGTCAAAGACATTGTATTTAAGTTTATGTTCTGCTTGTTCAACAGTTGTTCGGTACAGATACTAAACACATGAGAAGTTGGAGTGTATTTGAAATGCTATTTTTATTCTCAATTCTTATCATTTTGGTGATTTTCCTTTGGGGGGTGGCTAAAACCTCTTTCAGGGGCACCAACAGTTCCTCTATGCAGGAAAAACCCTGACAAGGTAAAATACTCACACGTGAGAGGCACAACCAGTGGTTTGGTCATGTCCATCTTCAGAGGATCGACCATGGCCTTCTTGGAAGGAACGTATTTCCTACCATCACGTACACCTTTATCCGGTTTCTTTGCCTTTTGCTCAACATACCCAGGATTTGCATTTGTGTCAGGTGCCAGTTCTGTGGGGGGACTTGGATTTGGAGCAGAGTCCGTCTCCATGCCTGCAGTGTTGACTGAAGGCTCTGCCAGTGGCTGAACAACAGGCTCAGTCTCCACTGCCTGTGTGACTGCCATACTTGCAGGTGTTTCTGCTGTTTGCACCCCTGTCCCATTTTCCTGTGGCATGACTACTGTTTGAATCCCAGCAGCAGCAGCTGATGTATCCTCCTCTTCTTGTGCATCTGGTCCGCTCTGTGCTGGCTGAGCTCCAGTCTCGGTGTCCAGTGGTTGCTCTGTGGTTGCTGTGGTCACAGGGTTTGGCTGGGTCTCACTCTGCATGGCTCCCTGCCTCTTGGCTTCTCAAATGCACTTGTTCATATATCTCTATGAAATCAGGTTCCACACAGAAACACAGAATGACTGTTAATTACACAGGTAAACCAACACACACATAGCCTATATTTAATGCTGGAGATACAAACCAATGTTTTTGTATCATTCAGACGTATTTAACTGGTTTATATATAGGCTAAAATGAGTCTTTGCACTATTTGATTTTTTTTTAAAGCAGTGAACAGCATCTTTGTTATCTATGCTACATGGCGACAGCTGGGAGAGCAGGGAATGAATGGGGTTTATAAGATTTGTATTACAATAGAAGACCGGTGGACACGGGGGGCAGCCGTTGGAGGCTGATGTATAACCCAAATTCAACACTTTAATTGGTATGAATAGTGTATGAATAGAGTGCTTTTGCGTGCTAATGATTTTCTTCAACAACCTCAATAACCACAGATACACAGATAAGAGTAGCCCAGTTAGCTTAGAATAGTTAGCATTTCCGAACCGTTACAGCGCAAAATAAGCTAGATATTCACTCATTTTATACGCCCCCCGTTTTACACAGACACCCGTATAACTGTATGATTGCAGGAGGATGTACGTTAGATTTAAGGTTACCTAGGCTGGCTGACTCGTCCGCCCAAACATCTCCGCGTCGTTTCGCACAAAGCAGTCATCAACAGAGGAGATGCAGACACCCTGACGTCACGTCTGACAAGCGCCGCAGAGGAGTCATGGGAAGTGTGGTTTTTCCCACAATCAGTGCCCCACTTGGTTCATGCAGACTGAAGCTAAGCCAATTGGTGGTGCTATTGCAGCATGTGATGTAGGATCTTCTTTGATGCAGCCACTGTTGAATCCCATTTATATTGCAGTCCCTGGAGACCTCCAAAAAGTCCATTAACGCATTATGCTGCACCATTAATGCTACTGTTCATATCTCTTTTTTATTAACATTTACATATTTAATGAGATACTGTATTGCTTAAATAATTTGTACCATTTTTCTGTTAATGCTTGCATTTAAACTATTGATGATATGTGCTATGTTTCTTACACAGCTATCTGTAGTATTCATATCCATTTCCATCCGCATTACATATAGTATTCTAACTTCATTAGAATTAGAAACTGCTCAGTATGGCAAGCTGATCAACCATGCATGAACTCATAACGATAGGATTTATAATTAATGAAATTGTGTGGAAGTCTCTTGAGCTCCATTAGCTCTCACAGTATTAATAACTCAGCCATTACTTACAGTACTAACTCCACTAAAACTTCAAACTGCTGATTGTGGCAGACCTATCAACCATGTACAAGCTTATAGTAATAATTTTTATATGAGCTATAAAATGCACAGAAGTCCTGCACTCTCCCCGTTGCTCTCATTCATTAATAACTATATAGTATGATCACTTATATATTATATAATATAATATAATATAATATAATATAATATAATATCTCAGCCCTTGCTATCATATCTTAAACATGTTTCAGCTCCTAATAACACATTTCATAACATGCAAGATTTTGGTTTTTGTTTCAAATTTAGTTTTGGTTGTTTTAAAAGGTATACATCCAGAAAAGTTATCTTTATATTGCTTTCAAGATTAACTGTAAAACATTACATTCATAAAACATTTAAAACCTGCAGGACAAATGCAATGCCCAAGAGCATTCTGAATTCAGACTATTAGGGCAAAATTATTCTAATCACAGCTCAGATTTTGCTCCCAAATATTTCCCTTCCGTTGTTTAAACATAAATGGTGTTAAGAGTCCACTTACACTGCATTGTGTATGTTCTTTTTCCCCTGCACATAAAGACAAACACTAAAAACATTTTGAATGCATTTCATTTTATTTTGATTTGCAAGTAGAAGGAGGTAGCTTTGCTTCTGTTTGACATTCTCTGAGTTTCTTTCCCTTTGGTTTGCAACACAGTGTTCATCTCAGTTATATCAAAGATATACATTAAAAAGTAGTATAATCTCATAGCATCAGGCATGAACTGTCGGAAAGTCAAGTTTCAAAATTCTACGCACACTAGATATAACGAATTTTACAAATTAATCAACAGTAATTGTTAACCCTTTGTTTTTTCACCCTAACTATGTATCTTTAACAGTAATAAATGTAAAAAAAAAAAGAAAAAAGAAAAAAGGCTAAGGTCAACAAAGGCACCAGTATGAGAAAAACAAATGCTTCTGTGAGCCTTCAATCCTCACTATCATCCTGTGGCATCGGCAGCTCCCCGGTAGCATGTTTTATATAATGCATATGCAACTTTGTCACTTCATCGAAGCCCATATCACATTCAATACACTCCCATTCCCAATACTTATGCTCTCTGTCCTGTGGCTGTGCGGTTTCTGATTCCCACTCATCGGCTGGATCACAGGGTGGTTTTGAAAGCTTCAAGTGATGCAGAGGCTCCCCACAATCCGACTCTTCAGAGTTTGCACGATCCCAAGACTCCTCATATGACTTCATGGTTTCATTTTTCTCCACGCGTTCTTCCTTTCCTGGCAGCTCTTCTGTGTTTGTATCCATTTCTGTCTCCTCTTTCACACTAGCGAGAAGAAGTCTCTTCGTTTGAATTGCTCGCTTCTTTGCAAACCTTGAATGACCTCCGACATGCTTTTTCCGGTGTAAAACTAGATATCCAGGATGGATAAAGCTCTTCTTGCAGATTGTGCACTGGAAAGGTTTTACTCCAGTGTGGGCTTTGTAGTGGTTCCTGAGCTGTATAGCCATGCGGAAGCTCTTGTGGCAAATATTGCACGTATGTTCCCTCAGACCGTGACTCTGCAGGTGTTTATCTAGCGACTCTTCATCTTTAAAGCCTTTGGCACAACTTAAACACCAAAACGGTTTCCTTTTATGGCGACTGTCATGAGCCATCCACGACTTTACAGAACTGAAGTCTTTGTTACACTGATCACATCTGGGAGCTTTGGCTTTAGACCTGTGTATTCTCAGGTGACCCAGTAGCCGTACTCGTCTGATAAATGACATCCCGCACTCTGGACACTGATATTCATGCAAATTCTGGACACTCTGGATTTTTGCTGTAGGCAGCGGGTTTTCATGCAGCAGTAGGTGTTTCCTGAATGAAACCAGGTATGTATAAACCTTGCCACAGATCGAGCAAGAATAAACATTCCCAGGTTGCTTCTTCGTTGATGCTGTGGCACCTCCGACACCTCGTGTGAGGCCAGAGGGGTCCGTTTGCAATGAACTGCTCACGTCGCACCCATCTGCATCACCGCCTGTGTCTTCACCTCTGGTTCCTCCATCGTCCGCTCTCCCAGAATCCAGTTCTGCTGCAGGATTCATGTCGTCTCCCGCCTGAGCTTCTTCCTCGTCCTCGTCCTCGTCCAGGGCATGCTGGTGCAGGTGAGTCTTGTAGACGTCCCAGTCTGTAAACTCCAGTCCACAATCCTGACATGTAATGCTGCACTTTTGCACTAGAAAAGAAGAAAAAGGACAAATTTAGAAATTTTGAAGTTAAGAAATTGTCATTTCATGATCATGGTTTCCCCCCCAGTGTATTGCAAGCCTGGTGGCCCACTGGGATTTAAAAAAAAAGTATTTTTTAAATGTTTTTTAAACTACAGTTTCAGCAGACATAGTCAGCTTTTAGCAGTGACTTAATGTAGGGCCCCATGGAATCTGTTATAGCTTTTTTGAATTCTCAATTTCGCAGTTCCATCCATGACAGTGTTATCACAGAAACTATAGTTTGTTAATGCAGCCATCAGTCTGTCGCTGGCCCACGCCGGGCCCTTGTCAATAAAAACACTGGCCACCGGGCCTAACAACTTTTTTCTGGGGGAAACCCTGCATGTACTATAATTTGAACTTCATCAACTTATTATTATATCTAAAAATGATGGGATGTTCCAGCTGAAATTTTGCAGTCTGGTAACAGAGAAAAAGCCTAAATTACTGGTAAAGTTGCCCATGTTAAAGCAGGTAAAACTTACAAGACTGAGTTTTGGCTCTTCTCTTCGTTCACAGATGGGGGAAGATTATTTCAATCTCAGAGCATTGCACATAAAAAAATAATCTTTTTAGCCTTGATCATGTCTGTAAAGCAAGTAGATTAACTGTGACCCATCTCTGGAGCCTGGAGTGTGCCACTCAAATAATTATGGCACTACAACAACTGACACTTATTTCGAGGTGGCACATCACTTACTTTCTTAAATTAAGATGTGTTCCAATTAAAGCGATCACAGCAGGAAACAGACATGAGATGATTTATGATCAGAAAACAAATTAGTTAGTCTTTTTACAATTCATTTTGCAGTTACATTTTAAAATTGCATTAAGAATTTAAAGACAGAATACGTGATTAGAATCACTGATTGGCAAATTGAATGTTTTGTTTTTAATTTGAGATCAGTTAACTTTAATTTGATTATAATTTAACACAAATGTCTAACTATTCAAGTGACACACTCCAGGCTCGTGCTGTGTATGACTGATATTGTAGTGATAAATGAACAAAACAAAAAGTATTTCATGTAACTTTGGTTAAGATGACTCGCTATGGCTTTCTAATAAATAGTTATATTTTTAAATGTATTGGTGCTGAAATCAACATGCCCTGATGAAAACCTAAACCACAGCCAGTACTGTGTCAGAAGATCACGAAACAGAAATTTTGACAACAAACCAGACGGGTAATTCCATAAATATGCAGATTGACTAACCTAAGGTTGAATGAATCACACAACCCAGTAATTCACGCAGAAATTGATCCATTTATTTTTTACTTTTTAGAGCACTTTTTCTTCTTTGTTTCAGAAACAGCAAGTTAAGCAAGTAGTCAAAGGGTACATTGGTCATTTAGGGAAAAATAAAAAAGATTTTCATAAATTAAAGCTGGAGTGCAGGACTTTTACATATATATGAACATCCGCTACATTCAAGCCCTTGCCAAACGAGTTGACACAATGCTGATTAAACCTATCGCCGCAGGGAAAGCTCTGTGTTTCGCAGTATACCGGAGTTGTGATTTCTGTGGCACCGGAGGTGATGCGTTAAGTTTCTAAAAGTTTTTAAGTGCTCCTGGGGGGGGGGGCAAAAGTTCTACATTCCAGCTTTAATATAGCAAAGTAACACCTCTTGTACAATACAAATACTTTTTTCCCCACTACACAAGTGGTACAGTAAACTAACAACTATCCTACATGAACATAAGCTCTGTTTTAGTTTAAGTCATTAATAGTCTTGTCACAACAAAGAAATAGAACACTGAAAAGGAAAGAACATGGGCGCTTACACATCAATTAATGCTAAACGGATTGTACGTAATATACGATTATTTGATTGTTAAATTTGTTTTATGGTAGTAAATTGCTGTAATGTTAAACATCAGAATTTCTTTTTACCAATTCACATAAACGGTGCATGTTGTTGGATTTTATATATCTTTATCTTCTCTCTGTAAAACCTCAGGTATTTAAAATGACACAAGCAAAATTAGTATATTAGTGGTGCAGAATTATTTCAATGTCTGTTGGCTGCACTTTTCATTTTGAGGACAAACATGTACATGCATAAATGTTTCCAATTCTTTTTTTCTTTTTTTTAATATATCTAGATATGAACTACTATACTTTAGCCAGTAGTCCCCCAAAGAGATTAACAAGGTAATGACAAGTCTATTCATAAACAGGGACAAATCAAATGGTGGCTCAAAACTATCATTGTGACATCTCAACAGAAGTTTATAAAAGAGGTTATTCTTAAACATTTGTACATACTAATCCAGTGTAAAGGAAAGCCTGAGAATAGGAACATAACCTAAGGAACGTTTTATAATATAATACAAATCATATAGAAACCAATAGGGAAAGCATTTCTACTTAGCCTAAAAACACATCTCTAACAAGGAATTCTGTAGCTTAACATCGCTATTTAAGTAAGTTTAGCAACCTCCAAAAGAAACTAAAAAAACAATCTACAGTGTCTTCACTTCAGTCCTTTCAGGCTGTATAAGTCTAATACACTCCACTGGCATGTTCAATATAGTGCTGGTGCAAATCGGTTTCTTGAAAAAAAGTAGTTCCACATTCAAGGCAAGTAAGGCCATTGGTATCTCCTGAGGAGACAGCAGCGGGGGCATCACTCTGCCTTTTGTAATCACCGATACATTCCTGGTGATGATCGATAAGGTCCTGTATTTCACTGAAGGTCCTGGGGCAAATAGAGCAATGGTACGAGTCATTGTTACAGTGCTGAGTTTCGTGTTTTTGCAACGCAGTTGGTGAAAGAAAGGCTTTGCCACAATGTTGGCACTTGTGGCTACTTTGTGACTGGCTGTCTGGGTTTAGTGTAGAGGACGTCCCTCTGGTGTCAGCGGTGGGGACGTTGGGTTTTAAAGGCTTTGAGGTCATAGCAGCGCTGAGCCTGTAGCGAACTTCGTTGGGGAGACGACAGCGGATTTCATCGTGCCAGGCGAGGTGTTGCTGCAGCTGATTCTCCGTCCAAAAGCCATGGCAGCACAGGGCGCAACAATAAGGCCGGCTCTTTGCCTTGGTCTTGTGGTTTCCCAATTGTTCCTCGGTTTGAAAAGCTTTCCCGCACTTATCACACTTGAAGAGGCATTTGGCTGTATGCTCCGACAGATGGCTCAGAGGTGGGGAAACCTCAGCCATGGTTTCGGGCGTTTGGATCTCCTGATTAGACTTGTGCTTTATCTCCAGGCACACGTTCTTATGGTCAAGGAGGGCGCCCGGAGAACTGCACTGCTTCCCACAGTCGAGGCATGAGACAAATTTCACAAGTGGGGGGTCTGATCGGATTTTCTTCTTTCGTCTGCCAACAGGGCTATTCTTCACTTTGATTTCACTGGCAATGGACTCAGTGTTTATCCCCAAAATAACCTTATTTTTTCCTTTCGTCCTCTTCGAATGGGCCTGCCATTTGTGTGCACGCAGACCTCTGGCTTTAGCAAAGGTCATAGAGCAGAGGGGACACTGGTGAGCTTTCAGCTTCCGTGTTGATGACATGGACTTGCTCCCATTCAAGTTGACATCAACCTTTTGTGGGACTTGGTGAACCAAGGTGAGCCCATCTCCTTGATGATCTGCAGCTTTCAAAGTGTTGCTGTGCTCATTTTTGTAGTGGGCAGCCAGAAGTGAACCCTGCTCAAATGTTTTGTTACATTCTGGACATGAAAACTCTGAATTTTCCAGTGTGCTGTTGCTCTCAGCACTTTCGTTTGAATCAGGCTCTGGCTCAGTTTTGGTTTGACACCGAGGATTAAACAGCCGGTGGCGCTGGAGAACGCGATGGTTGAAAAACTGTTTGCCACAATTGTGGCACTGAAATGGTCCGTCCTCTGTCTTGCGGCTAACAGATTTTAAATCATCATCTTTTAGCAAAGACTGTGACAATTTCTTTCCTTCGTGCCATCTTTTGTGGGAGCCGAGGGCCGAGTTGGTCATGAATCGCCTCCCACATTCTGAGCAGTGGAACAGTCCTGTACTTGGCTCTTCCTGTTTAGGAGTTTTAAGCATTACAGACATGGGTAGTTTTGCTTTTGCTACAGATTTGTAACCTTCAGCATGAATTCTTTTATGAAAATTCAAAGCTCCAACCACTGAAAAACTTCTGTCACACTTTTTGCATTTGTATTTCAAATTGGTTGTACTTGGGTTATCTAAATTGCTTTCATCTGTAATTTCCATCTCAAGCTCCCCACTGTCCATTTCATTCTTTACTTCAGTATGTAGTGTTGTTTGCTCAGAGCTTTCCTGTGTAACATCCATACTATCCTTGTGCAATGTTAGTGTATCATCATTTTCTGTCTTACAATCAGCTACTTGACTTTCTCTTTTAATGCAAAGTTTTTGATGAGCCCTCAAAGAGGCCTTGTTGTTGAAATGTGCGAGGCACGTTGCACACTGCAGATCCTCCAGTGTGACAGTAGATCTTGGCGATGATGGCGAGTGCCCAGTCTCATACCCATGACTTTTCATGTGAAACTGAAGTGCTTTGGCCCGTGAAAACAGCTTCCCGCAGTCAGGACAGCTGTAAGTGTTCTTTTGCAACTGCTCGACCTGATGCTGAAACGACTTAACGGGCGGCGGGAGTAACTGGTCATTGTGCACAACCTGGTGTCTCAGGAGGCTGGAGAAAAGACGGAACGACCTGTTGCAGAGTTCGCATTTGTGATTTCCATTTTCATGCTTTCGCATGTGCAACGCCAACATGCGCTTGTGACGGAACTTTCTACCACACACCAGACATGCAACCTTGGAGCGACGGTGTCCATTAACAGAGTGCAAAGATCCTGTGATACCTTTTCTTAGCCTCAAATCTGTACACTGAGTCTGACTTTGCTTGTGGTGGGAGTAAGCTCCCAGAGACCAAAAACCCTTCCCACACTGTTCACAATGATAAATCTTTGGGCCTAGAAGGGTTTTCTTTGGATTGTATTCTTTCTTAGTGACTGAAATATTCTCCTTTTTTTGTGCAGAGCAGTTTTTCATATGGTTAAACAGGCTAGCTGCATGCAAATAAGACATCATGCAATCTGGGCACTGAAATTGTTTTCTTTTGGGATGATGCAGCTGATGAGAGACTAAAGCAGACAAACGTGAGAAGCATTTACCACACTCATTGCATGCCAGATTTTTCTTCTCTAATCCCTCTGCCTCATCATCATCATTGCTTGTGTTTGGATTCTTGGAGTGTTGTTGAATGTGACTGCAGTGTGCTGCGTAGCTACTGGCTTCGTGGCCACATGTGTCACGTGTGTGAACTGCCACTGACTGACCTTGTTGCTGTCTTCTCTTACGAACACCATGCCACATTCTGTGAACGCGCAGTGATGAAGCACTAGTAAACCAACGGTAACAATCTGGACAATCAAATCTTTCCCCTGTTGTTTTATTCTCGGCTTCCCTCGCCATCGGAGCACACTGCTCGTCAGTTTGCTCAAAGTCAATTTGTACAATTTTCAAATCCATCTCTGGTTTTGAAACTGAGATGCTGTGGGAAACTCCAGCTGCGCCGTAATCTCTCATTTCCTGATCCGATTCACACAGCAGCTCAAGATCAGGATTCAAGTCTTGGACAGGCTCGTCCTCAGATTCACTAGCACTGATCACCTGCACATTAAAGTCCCCAGGTTCATAACTCCCCACGTCTTCATCGGTTTCATTTACATGCGACTCTTCTTCAGCCATACTGGTAGGAAGCACATTCTGTGATTCCACTTCTTCCTCCAGAGTCTCTTGTTTTTCACTTTCCAAAGTTTTGTGCTGAGGTAGCAGAGAGGTACGCATCTGAGCCTCCTTCTCTGTTTCTTTAAAAACATCTGTGTGATGAAGCTGATGGGAGTGAAGTGCTGAAGCCCTGGAAAACTTTAGCCCACAATCTTTACATTCAAATGCCTTCTTCTGTAGCTGACACACTTGATGAAGAAAAGACTTTGCTGGGGTCTCAGCACTGTGCGCCATTCGCTGATGTCTGTCGTAGAACGTTAGAGTCATAAATACTTTTCCGCATTCCTCACATGGGAACCTTTTAGCAGAATCATCCGAGTGATTAGCATGCCATCGCTGATGATTGAAGAGGGCGATATGGCTATTGAAAGCCTTTTTACACTCACTGCAGTAAAAGTCATTGGAGCTTTTCTTTGGTTTTTCTTTCATTTCTTCTGGAGAGCATTGACTGTTGCGGCTAAAACGCTGATGTGTTTTAAGGCGCGCCAGAGCAGTAAAAGCTTTACCACATGAACACTTAAAATGTTTTTCAGGAGTATCATCCATCTGGTTTTCACTGGGCTTGGCGTCAACTATTGACTCCTCCGTGTGAAATGCATCTCCTGAACTCCTGTTTCGTGACTTTACTAACTTTTCCTCATGACAACGACGGTGTGCATCGAGAGCCGAGGCACGAGAATAATTCCGCCCACAAGACTCGCACTGAAACGACTTCTTTTTTAAATGTTCAAGGTCATGAAAGACAGATTTGGAGGCTTGTCTGTGTGAGCGCTGATGGTTGAGAAAATGTCCAATCACACCGTAACATTTCCCACATTCTGGACATTCATAGGTGTGTTGCCTTGTTGTCCCAGAATTGATTTGAGCACCAGACACCTTTTGGGAGGTTTGACCATGGCTCTTCTGCATATGCGAGTGGAATTCACTTGGTTCAACAAATGATAGTGAACATAAAGTACAGAAATTAGCTGTTGCATTGTCCTTTCCTGCATCATGTAAACCATCCAACTGGTCGTCTAAATACACGCTTTCTTGCGGGTGCTGATGGCGATGCTCCAAGTATGCTGCCTCCTCTCTGAAGGCTTCTCCACAATCCCGACAGTAGAAAACCCCAACCCCTAAAAATAGAAAGGGGAAAATAGGAGGTCAAAGCCACTCCTTTTCCAGAGAAAGAAAGACAGAAAGAAAATAAAAACACAAATCACAAAAACACTGGTGCAAATCATATCTTTATTTTAAAGGTGATTAGAGTTTACAGTATAACCACGAAGAGACTTTCCAAATGAAAATCAAAATTTGGTTCTGGAAATATAACATTACAAAAAAATACTCAGTTTTATTACAGAGGGAGTAATATTACACAGTGCTTAAGCCAAATTACCTTTGTGAAGTTCAATAATTTGGTTGTATGGTAAGATTGCTGCAGAACGTGTTGTATTTTCTAAGGCAAATATTAAAAGCACCACATTGCAATACACTGTGATGCTTAACAAGAAAGCTGAAAAGAAAAGCATTGATTTTCTTCACTGCAAACCTGATGTTACCTTCACAATCAATTCTAATGGCATACGCCAGCCCTATTCATAAGGGTACAGAATTACTTAAACTATCTGGTTTAACCAGCCACATTTATGCCCATTAAAACAGCTTTTATTGATATAAAGGCAAAATAATGACCCGCAGATTTACAAAGGCTTTCTTTAGTCTGGGACAGTGTTGGGGAGTAACTAGATACTAGTAAGGCATTACAGTTATAATGTTACATTCCCCCAGTAATGACTAACAAATAGTGTAACTAATTACTAATACAATTCAGTAATATTTCAGTTACCCCACAAAAAATAACTTGTTACAACCTTACTTTTGGTGTCACCCCCCTACTGATTTGAAATCCAGCAATCCAATCACATCCCCAGATTCATTTTTGTAATCGTCGCACATGTACATCACCAAGCAGCAAGCAACTGTAGCGTGAAAGATGGGAAAAAAATCATGTGTCTCGTCCTGAGTTTGAGCCTGGTGTGCTTTTCATGTAATCTGCAGCTTGGATTCATAGGCTGCAGAAAAAACTACTAGTTTGAAGCCTTAGCTGCGCTTACTGGCAATTACCCTGACATTCACACAGAGGTGCACATGCAAAGTCTGAATTTTGAGGAGATGATTTTGTGAGGTGACAGAAAGGTTATATAACGAGTACTGTAACAAATTACTGTTGGCAGGGAGTAATAAGTAAAGTAATAATATTACTTTTGAAAAGAGTAGTGAGTAATTATTTTAAATTTTTTGAGTAATGAGCCCAACACGGGTCTGGGATCACACCAGTAAGTAGGAGAGGACAGAAAAACATTCAATATATTCTGAATGATACTGCTTTTTTAAGTGGCACTTAGCAGAAAGTCAAATGTAGACTACACACTATGCCTGGAGTGCAAGCAGTTAGTGAGAATGTTGCCTGACAACAAAAATAGATGCCATAAAACTCATTATTGTTCTCTTTTCAAAAACAGCAAAATGCTTTTTTGTTTTGGCATTGCCATTAAGGAAATACAACCCCCCTTCCACTGGTTCCATCACTGTTAAGAATGTCAGTGTACTTGACAACAATCAGAATATTTTGATTGATTAATTTCTAAATCCAACATCTGTGGGTTGTCCATGTGCACTATAAATCTAAATTGCACTGTGACTTTTATTCTTTTTTAAAAATGCACTACTTTTTACTCTTTTAATGATTAATCTTTGTTTTTTAATTTTTTATTTTTTTTAATCTTGCCTTTGTTTTAAATGCACTACTTTTTATTTTGTATTGTGTTATTTAATTAGACAGGGGTCTAAAGAGACAGGGGTCTTGTCTTTTTTT
>JAOVVB010045677.1:0-14925 GCA_028570985.1 Heterobranchus longifilis
GAAGATGAAACAGGATGAGAAAAAAAAAGTATATACATATATTTTACACACACACACACACACACACACACACACACACACATTTGTAACCGTTTTTTTCCTCTTCTCTCTGTTTTTTCTGACACTCTTTAGGCCTCTGAAAATCTGTTAAACATTATCTGAGAAGGAAAGTCTTTGGTTAAACTTCTAACTCACATCCACAATAAGGCCATAATAACCTGCAATGTGGGGTTACAAGTAGACATTACTTAATTTTGAGGGCCACAAGCCAAAATGTTGAAAACCAGTGCTGTTGATAATCATCCCATCTAAAAAAAAAAAAAATGAAAAAAAGAAAGAAAAAAAGAAAGCGACAAACCTGATGCTTTTATTCTGAAAGCCTCGTCAGTCATACTCCAGGTGTGCCTCGGGTCTTCCTGTTTAACTTGTCGCTCACCTGCTGCGGACTTTGGCTGGATGTCTCCGCCCTCCCGTCTTGTGACAGCGGCTGACAGAGGGTGCGCTCGTTTGATCAAGGATTCTGACAACAAAAGAAACCGGATACAGACCTCAGTCAGCTCACCATGTGGACGCATTTCAACACTGTTTTACCACAAGAAAATTATTTTTAAAGTAAACATTTGACCTCCTTAAGCTACAATATCACTGTTGTTGCAAAGTTTAGAAAACAGTGGGAATGCCAGAGTTTTACATAGAGACTTTTGCAAGGAAACACATTATCACATTGCTGGTGTGCACAGCTGAGACAAGAGATTAATCAGTTATGAACATAGATGTTTATGAACTATTTAGACATTTTCACCAATGATGAACATGGAAGGATAAAAGATATGCAGTGGTGGAATGTAACTAAGTACATTTAAGTACAATTTGGAGGTACCTGTACTATACTTCAGTATTTCCATTGTATGCTAATTTACATCTCAGAGGGAAATACTGTACTTTTTTACTCCACTACAATTATTTGATAGCTTTAGTTACTTTGTAAATTCAGATTCACAATACAAAATATAATCAACAAATACATTAGGATGTATTATTATGGATAAAGATAAAAGGTTAATGGTGGAGGTTAATGGTGGAGCTAGCAGTATATAAAGCAAAAAGATACATCTCCACCTTTACCAGCTGCAACATTAAAGTGATGTACACATTAATACATCACTACAATTCAGTAATATATGTGAATCTGCAATGGGCCATTCTGCATAATGAGTACTTTCACTTTTTGCATTTTTTATGCTAATACTTATGGACTTTTACTTAAGATTTTTATTGCCCTTTTACTTGTAACAGAGTATGTATGTATGCATACATGCATGCATACATGCATACATGCATACATGCATACATGCATACATGCATGCATGCATACATATGTAGTTTGGGGATCTACATGCATGCATGTATGCATGTATGTATGTATGTATGTATGTATGTATGTATGCATGTATGTATGTAGATCCCCAAACTTTTCTATGTCAAGGACTCTCAAAAAGAGTTTGTAAGCCTTCAAATCTGAAGCCTACAGCTCTTCTCCCAAACAGATGAGGATCAGCGTGCACATAAATATACATCCCTATTTAAATTCAGTCCATGAAGGATATCTATGGCTAAATATATTCTATATAATATATGTATATAATATATTCAATTCTACACATTATTATGAATCATTACAACAGTGAACATGTCTGTGTAAAAAATAAAATAGAATAAAATATTCTATATTGTGCTTGATACCACACCCATAAATACCTTGTGAGTTGGTGAAACTCTTTGTGTAGTATTTTTAAGCACTTCAAACCACCTTACTGAAAAGCCAGCCTTTAATATGACTGACAACATGAAGACCGGTTGAATACATACTTGAATTCTGTTCCTTCTCCTTGTATGGACATAAATACCATCACCTGATATTAGTAGTTATAGAAATATAAAGTTACAGAAATAAAACACAATTTCATCTTGAGACATTTTCAACATTTAAATCAGATGCACATTAATATTTTTAGCATAGCAAGGAAACACTCAAATCCATAGTTACCAGGATATTCATCTATCCCAATAATCAGAAACTTGCAGATGTTATGATGTGAAAAGTCACATTTCCTGACTTAAGTTTAGGAAAAAATATACAGATGAATGCATTAATGAACCCATGAATTCACAAAATACTATCAACACCTGTATGAGCAATACATTAGGTGTGGCAAGAGATGACCTTTAAAACCTTTAAATTTTGCAGACTCACACAGTTATTAGTCTTTGGCTATGTAGTGCTAAAAAGCTAATACATATATGCATGTAAACAATGTATCCTTATTCTGCTGCAGTACTGCAATAATCAATGACAGTGAAAATGTTAAAACTGGTAGAAACTTTGGTGAAAAAAAAGTCTGTTTGGGTGCTTTTACTCTGAAGAACAGAATTAAGTGTCAGAGGTCTCTGGTCTAGATGCGGGCGAGGAAGCTCAGATTGAGACTAGCAGGGATCTGGATGGTCTCCAGAGCCACAGAGGAGGGTGAGAAGGGGATTGTGATGGAAAAGATCTTCTTGGCGTCCATCATCAAAGTGGATGACTCAACTCTGTCTTTCAAAAAGTCCTAAAATATAAAAAGAAAAAGCAGATATAACAAAAAAAATCACAATATATAGCCTTACTAAACAAGACTGTATTCTTGCCACTGTATACACTGACTATACACGGTAATTTTGGTGGAAAAGGGGTATTACAGAACCTCTACTCACTTTAATAGTTGTGATGAAAGTGATTGACACTCGCTCTTCAAACTCAATCACTGGAGTGTACAACGTCAACACTTTTACAATCTGCAAAGAGAAACACACAGCGATCAAAGCACTGGCAGCATATCATGTCTACTGGTTAAGAAGGCAGAACATTTACTGATGCTGGACCTGTGCTGTGGTGAGGGCAGAACACATGGTGCAAATAGCCTGAGCATCTGCTTCCGTTTTCTTCTTGATCTGCAGAAGCTGTGCAGCCTGAACGAGAGGCTCCAGAGTCTCCTTAGCACCGCAGTCTGCCAGCCCCCTCTCCGCCAGCCACTCCTCCAACTGCCAAACATTGTACCTGAAGACAGAGACATTGGACAACTCAGACTGAACCAAGGTACTGTCTGTCTAGCAAGGTCCAATCTGTTCTGTGACACCAGGCTGAAATAATGCTGCTTGTATGACAAAGAAAGCTATTTACTGCAGTTAATAAAATCCATGCAATATATCATTCACTGTCCAAGATCAGGTTGTCCTATCACAGTCTGTGTTAATATGTCTGTGAGACCATGCATGTCTGTGCATCATTAGTCAAAAAGACTAAAGAATTATCTTTAAATCAAATATTCAATATATGAATGAAGTGAAATGAATGAAATTACTCTGATTACCAAAGTTATCCTTATCATTTCTATTTTTTTCTCTGTTAAAAGGGGTTTGTTGGGAGTTTTTTCTTTTCCAAAGCAAAGACCCAAAAGGACGGAGGGTGTCGAATGCTGTACTGATTGTAAAGCCCTCTGAGGCAAATGTGTGATATTGGGCTATATAAATAAAATTGACTTGACATGGCATTATGTTTTTATTAATTTTTTTAAATCATCATCATCAAATATTATGTGAGGTTCTTTAGATTAAAGTAGTCTTTCTCTGTCAGTATAAAATATTAAACGTCACAATACAATATAGATGCGTGACTGTCTACAGGTTTCACACCACTGGGTGTCTGAGATATTGCCTGAGAAAGCTTTGTTGACGTATGCAACGACCGACACACCTCATTCCACACTCTTCTGCCCCTCTAATTTCATTGCATAATGTACAATAACAACTGGCCAATGACCATAAGTTCTATGCAGTACCTGATCTGCAGGCCTTTACTCCAGGAGCACATGTCCTTCCGCAGCAGCAGGTGGTTGAGTGTGACTGCACAGATGTTGTAAAACTGCTGTCTGACCAGCTGTTTGATGAGGTCTGAGTCCATCCCGTGCTGATTCATGGTGTTGTGAAAGAGGCCAAGACGCTGCAGCAGGACTTCTATTGTCACAGCCTCTTCTAGGAAAAAACTGCTGCTTCTCTTCCTCAGGCCTGTCGGTTTGGACCCCAAAACACCCTGGATTGTCTCGTGCTCCAGCATGCTCGCCACTACGAGCATGGACACAAATGGAAGAAAGGTACATTGCATGTGGTTGCGTTATGGTCAGGAGAAGAACACACTGTTAGGTATTATGTATGGTGAGATTACAGCCCCTTTCACACATGCACTGCAACCACTAAACAGACTTCACCCTGACAGCTCCCTGGTACAAAGTCTGTGTAATGTCTGATTGAGCCCACGTGTGTATAGAGTCGGTCATTGTCCGGAGAATTCACAGCGAGCGGGTGTGCCAGGATTTGAGGATCGGAGTGGTCGAGATGTGTGTGTGTGTGTTTGAGAGAAAAAGAGAGAGGGGAAGAAAAGGTAGACTATTGTACGCAATGTTTCTGCAAGTTATTAATAGCTTAGGCTACTCAGAACGCTGCTTTGTCACCGACTCGCGAGTCAGACTGCCTGTAGTCCCACCATGCCGGTTGCCCCTTACACACAGACGTCGGTTTGGCTCTGTGACTACCTCTGCTGCCAGCTTTAAGGCGGAAAATAATTTTAGGTACGTCCGTCGGTAAGTGCCGATGCCAAAATTGTCAAAAAAATTCAAGGAACGGCAAGAGACTCAGTTGTTTATGACCAAATTACAAACCGGCTATGTGACCGCAGTGTAATCATGATGCTCTACCCAGGCGTTACCCCTCACCTAAACTAAACAGAGTATTTCCAATGAGTGAGAACACGTCTGACACGGACAATCTCCTGTTGGGTGCTGCATGTGTGAAAGTCCGGACCTCAATCTCCGGACATTGTCCAGAGTTCATATGAGAAAAACATTACGTCTGCTCACCAATCAGGGGCTGCAGGATGTTCTCCATGCATTTGATGAGCTGCCGGTAAATTTGGATGGCTAGATCACCAAAAACCTGCTGGTACTCTGACAGTTCAAAGTTGGCGAGGCACTGCTCATTCTGCTTTGCCGTGTTGTGCGTGATGAAGACCTAAAGTATAAACAATAGGTTGTACAGACATCCAGGGTTAATTAAGAGACCGCTGTAAACATAAATCTGCCATCAAAGACTTCTCAAGCTTACCTCGTCTCCGCTGTACTGCTTCAGACAGTGCATTAACCGGCACGTGTTGGCCAGCCAGAAGGACACCACTTCAAAATCATTTCCTCTCCTCTGTAGAAACAGTGTAAACATTAATTCAAAATAAAAGCATCAGTCACTTTCTTTACACATATCAAAGTTATATACTGCACCTTAATGACCCCCTTGATGCTGGTGATGGTGGAGTTGAGCAAAGTGCTGAGTCTCTGATCATCATTCACATTGTCTGCATATCGTACGCACATGAAGATGATGTAAGCCGGGAGGCCAGGAGTGAAGCTGACTGCGACACCACGGGGCTTCAGATCTGAGAAGTTCAGAAAGCAAGCAAGCAAAACTTTATTTATACAGCACATTTCACTCCAGGTGGAAGCACAATGTGCTGCACAAAAACGTGAGCTTCCTCAGAGCTTGCCGCCACAAAAACGATGTGGATAGTGTAAAGATCAAATCTGAGACATAAGTAAATACAATTAAAACAGACACATAAATAACCATTAAGGAGCAGTTAACAATTTAAATAACTAAGATAGCAACCAACCAGTAAGAATTAATAAGATAATTGAGTTAAAACTATTATAAAAGTAAGAATAAAATAAAAAATAATAATTAAGACCAACAGCTGACCAATAAAAAATAACATGTTAGTAAAAACCAATAAAAGAAATAAGAATAAAATATAATAAAATAATAATAATTTAATTTAAATGATAAGATTACAAAACAAACTCGAATGATGTGTCCTCAATCTATGAAAAACATTTGCAGGCAATTACAAAAACAGGTCATAAAATTATTTGCTTGAGCAAAACAGGTTTAACATACCTACGACCAGATTCTTTAGCAAGCGGCTCTCGTCACCCTCCCTGTACTCCAGCATGCCCCGGTACTCTTTCTCCTTGCGGGTGATATTCACCGCTCTGACAGGAGCGCTCATCACTGAGGTTTTATTCTTTTGCTGAGCACTCGCTGAACAGACACAATAATATAAGAAATCACAGGGTTGATGCTGTGGTAAAGTCATGTAGAAAATGTACTGCATGAACAGTCAATGCCATGTAATTACCTTCAAAATCTTCAACTTTTTTCATGTAAATTTTAAGTTGTTTTTTCAGCTTGCGCGTGGTTTTGTCTTGTTGTTCTTGCTGCTCCATGAGTTCCTAAAATGATGTAAACATACTAGATTAGTGTGAGGGCAAACTTTAATACAGTGTTAATTTTTAAAACTGTGAAATGTAAACATTTGTAAATAGCAACACGGTGAGAATAATTTTTCTTTAACTCTTTAAAAAAGTCTTAAATCATAAAAACACATTCCTTACTATTCTGTGCTTTTTATATTATTGTACATTTCAAAGAACAATAAATGTAATCTAATTTAAGTAGACCATAAGAAGGTCCTTTCAAAGGTACAGATCCAGTATTAAGACAGAGACATCTAATTTAGGGCTGGGTGATTAATTAAATGTTATTTTCAAATCAGATTATGAAAACAAGATAATCAAGATAAAAGGATTATTGTGCCGTATTCCATTTCACAATGATGCTCTTGTTTTGTCTTGTGTTATAAATCCAGCTATATCCAAATATATTGAATATAGTTGACCAAAATATTGAATATATGTTAAGGAGTTTTCACTGGGTTAATCTAATTTATTTTGGTCTATTTTTATGTATTATTTTTATATTAGGTAAATTTAAATATATTTTTATACATTTATTTGTTTTTCAGTTGAATCATATTTACAGTTTAAGAAAATCCACTGTTAAAAAAAACACTTTCTTTAGTGTGATATTGGTCATTCCTATTATTTCTGTTACTGTCTCTCTTTTGGGGGTGGGAGGATAAAAAATGGATGAAAAAAAAAAGGAAGAGCAGTGAGCAGACCCACCAGGTTGTCGTTGGTGAGCCGTGTGATCTCGTGCTTCAGGCTGGCCTCAATGCGAGCGTCCTCAGGCAGGAGGAGGCTCTGAGCCAGCAGCTTCTGCTGTTGCTCCTTTTCAGCCTTCAGTTTGTTCACCTCCTCAAGCAGATTCCTGTGCTCCTCACTGTGAGCACGCTCCTGCTCCTTCATCTGGCACTCCAGAAGTCTGGAGGACAGACGGATAGTATTCAATTCCACATGGCATGACTGTGCTTAAATGCAACTACAGAATATTATATCATTACCTATTGGTCTCTTTCAAGCCTTCATAAGCCAGCCACAGCTCTCCATCTTCATTCAGTGTGTGGATGTCAGTGGACCTGAGGAACAGCATCACAGACTTTAAATAACACTTAACTTCACCTCCTGATGGATTTAAAGTGGAGTGGGAGCCACATGGCCTTACCTGTCGACATCTTGAAATGAGGGGATTTCAAGATCTAATTTCACACCTTCCCCGAGTGCAGAGTCCTAGAGGTCAGTTCATACAGGATAAATTACGTCTAGGTATTGTCAGATGTCCGTTGCATTAAATGCAAAAACAGTGAATACAAATTAAATTGCAGCAGTGTAATTTACTTTCTCACCTTGTGTTTAAGAGCCTCTTGGCGGACCATATGTGACCGGAGGAGCAGCACTTCCTCTTTTCGCATCTCCAGCTCCTCATTGGAAGAAGAGAGCTGTTCCAGCAGGATGTTGAAGGGCATAGAGCCGGGGGCAGGCGGAGCCAACTCACTGTTTTCATTGGTCAGAGACTTCCGCAACTCATTTAGATCCTGCTTCAGTTTCTTGTTCTCAGACTCCAGTTCTTGCCGCTAAGACATTTAGAGAAGCATAAACAAGTTGATTTTTGTCTCTATTCACCGTCCCATTAGAAAACTAGAGTTGTTCCGATACCGATACCAGTATCGGAAATGCCTCAGATATGTTTAATGCACTGGTATTGGATTGGTACTCAGTATTGGCCGATATGATAGTTCAGGTATCAGAATCGGTATTGGGAAGTTAAAATGGTATTGGAACATCTCTATAGAAAAGGTACATTAATGGGATGACTGTAGACATCTCCTTTTCAGGATGTTGGAAGAGATCTTGCTTGGATCCACCTACATGTACCTGATTAAAGTCATAGGCTTATGCCAAAAATTCCATATTAACATGCTATTTAGTACACTAAAACAGTATGGGAGATTTTAGTATGCAACATTGGACACTAGAGCTGCAATGATTAGTCGACTAATCGATTAGTCGATCAGCAACTATTTTGATAATCGAATCATCGTTTAAGTAATTATTAATGGCAGAATAAGCTGTTTTCAGCCCCTCACATATAGAGATTTCCTGCTTTTGTCTGTTTTATATCCTATTAAACTGAATATCTTTGGGTTTTGGACTGACAAAAAAAGACATTTAAAGACATCATCTTGGAATTTGAGAAACTGGGATGGACATTTTCTGATGGAAAATAATTGGCAGATTAATCGATAATGAAAATGTTCATTAGTTGCAGCCCTACTGGACACTATGCGGCATAAATATCCCACAATGCAATGCAGCAATGATGACAACAGTCATAACAGACAATGGCGGACAGCGGTGGCAGCTATGTAACATCAATAATGCTTCAATTCAAGTGTTAGTAGATTTTACTTTTCTAGGCGTAAAAACTCAAGAGGTTCATCATGCTTGCTAGCAGGTGTTGCAGATGTCGGTAGAGCAGAGGCTGACACGGGTTACCATGGTTACGCGTCTCCAACCGGCAAGGAGGCTTTCAGGAAGTGACGTGGTAATTACAGCTCAGTGCGTCCGAAAAAATACATACTACTGTTTATTCACACACAAATGTATGTTGAATGATAATACACATATTGTGTATGTAGTGCATAGGATGTGATTTCGGACGCAGCGATACCTTCAGTGTTTCCAAGTCCAGCTCTGCTCTGCCAACAGTTCTCTGCTCCTCCACCTCCTTTTTAGAAAAATATACACATAATGTAAATGTCAACCACAAATATCAACCAAAACATAACTAACAGCTTATTGATACACAACTCTTCTGCCTGTTGTTTAGTAATTTCACCATAAAGAAACAAAGTGTTTCATACTTTTGCCTTTTCTTGTTGGGCTTCTTCTCTCTTATCCAGCTGCTGCCACAGCGACTGTTTGTCCTGCTCCAGTTCCTTCACTCTTCTCTGGAGCTTCAGAAGGACCGGCAGGTCCACCGCCGCCTGGGTCTCATCCTAACAAAACACAGCAGGCATCGGTTGATGGATGTCCTCACAAACTAACTAGAATGCTGCACTAATAGGATTATAACACAGACAAGGCTGGGGAAAAAAATCTTCCCACAGCTGCTCCAAGGAATGAGTGTCCAGTGTTTTGTAATCTAAATATTCACAGTGATGATTTTATCAGCAATATTGTAACTGACACGTTAGTAAAGCTACTGTTTGTAGGTGACGTCAAATTTCGGTGGTCCGACCTATCTGACGTTTCTGCTGTGCTTACTTTACGTACTGTGCTGCTTTGCTAGCGTCTTTGATAAATCAAATCTACCCAAAACTAGCAGTCCGACCATCAGTGAGATGTCGTAATTTTTATCAGTCTGTGGCCCAACAGGTAAATTAAGTATCCAGATGAACGATAGAGAAAGTGTTATTAATGAGATAAGAAAGCATCAAACATCCATTTTAGATAAATGAGATGTATACACTTTGAAATAAGAAACATAATAACTCCACAGTTTGCTCAGCACCATGAATTGCATGTAGTTGTTGTTATTGTAAGTTATTGTAAACAAACATTGTGCAGACCGCTGCTATGAATAACAGACTGTTGCTATGGACACAGTTCTGATCATAGACTGTGGAGGACCATTTTTAAATCAATAAAATCATTTTCAAATCAATGTTTTGTGTCAAATTATTGATTTCTTTAGTAAGTAACCATGTAATAAGTGGGAGAATGTAGAGTGAGCGGGACATTATTGCGAATTTAACCCCAGTCAGGGTGATGCAGGACTTGAATCACCCTGAGGGGTAATAATAATAATGACCCACTTGATCTACATTATCCCTTACATAAAAAATACTAATGTTTTACAGCCACCTTTAAGTGTACAAGGAGTGAGCATTTCATATGCAAAAAGATACATTTTGGGCTAGTATTACTTTCAGGCAACTCTGACACTGCACCATGATATTGTGTAGTTTTCGACATTACCTTTTTCTGTATGGAGCCGTCTTCTCCGTCAGTAGAGCCTAAACTCTGACTAAATTCCGATGAGTTGCTGCTGTAGTTGGAGTCTGTCCTGTTGTGACCAGATTTGCTTGAACTCTGGTTAGAAAAAAAAGCACATTACAGAAGGAATAAGTAGCCAGACCTAAACATGTTTCATCGTGATAAACATTTTTATAATATCACATAAAATTTGTACAGTGACGCCCTGTTTGTTACATGTTGGTACAGGTAACTGGTTTCTGTATCTCTGCAAACTATTGCCACCACGTAAAAAGCTTTGCATGAACTACTATTGCCATGTTGCTAAAATCCATAGATTTCAATATCAGATCCATAGATGTGTCAAATGATATCTATGGTTGCAAAGTCAACAATAGTGACGCCAAAATAATTGTTCCTCACAATGCTGAGATTCATCTCTTCCTGCAGGTCTCTGTGCCGCTCCTCCAGGTGCAGATGTTCGCTCAGCAGACTTTGGTAGCGAGAGCGCTCTTCGGTTAAGTCCTTCTCCAGCTGTGTTGCATTCTCGACGTTGGTTTTAACACCTGAAACAAAAGCAGTTTTTTTTTATTTATTCATTCTAAATGAAGCCATTACTTAAGGACTGTGGAGGTTTGAGTTGAGCTGCTCAGTACCTCTTAAATTATGGGCTTGTTCCTGGATCAGTTTGTTCAGTTCATCTTTCTCGCTGTTCAACAAGCTGTTCTTCATATTAAGGTCTTCTACCACCTGATCGTGAGAGGAGGCAAAATCATGTAATTGTCTTTTTGTTTTTCACTTTGGCTTTTGAGATTCTAGAAATGGACAAAAAGGGGAGCAAAATAAGCAAACTTAAAAATCATAAAACAATTGCTGGCTGTGGGATCAGCTTAATGCAATAGAAAAAGATGGGATCCAGCTGTAGAAGCAAATGCCTGCCCCACATACACATACAGTATAACCACAAATCAGGGTTCCCACACCTTCTTAAACCTCAACTTCAAGGACTTTTCAAGGACTTTCCAGGCCCAAATCCCTAAAATTGAAGGACCCAACACGTCATAGAGACACGGATCAAGGTTCATTACTGTTACAAAGAATTTTTATAATGAGAACTAGCAGGCTGGTGCATGAAACAATGACGCAACTGTGGAACGTAGCCTATTTATTAACTAAGTTAAGTTAAAAAATATATATCAAAAGAATTTCTAATCTTTCACAAAATATATAGATTCAAGCACTTTCAATGAATAATGTTTATTTATGTTTATTTTCAAAAACTTTCAAGGCCCTGATTTTTTCCCCTCAAATTCACAAACTTTCAAGGACCCGTGGGAACCATGACAAATTCTGGAAACATAATCTGAGCGGTGAAAGATGAGCCGATTGGTGACAAACACTGGGGAAAATGAACAAACCTCTGCTGCATGGCTTAGTGTGTGTTAGTGTGAGGTACAATAGGACTGTAACTAAATGTCATTAAAGGTACTAATGTATCTCCACCAATGCTATGTCATCTCTCCTACCCATTTAACATTCCAGATAATTAAAGAAAGGGCACCATCTAGAAAACTGTAGTGACGTCACTCAGCAGTCAAGTTGGATAAATCTAGATGCAGTAGTCCTACCTGTTGCGTCTGCTCCTTGTAGACCTTTGTCTGCTCTTCCAGGTCTTCTTTCTCTCTGCGGGTGTTTTCCAGCTCATGCTGAAGGAAGGAGAGCTGCTCCAGCAGAGAGGGAAGCGTCACTGCCTTGGCTTTGGCCTCCTGCTCTGATCTTCGTAGGTTTTCGATCTCTCTGCTCTGCTTCTCTCTCTCTGTAGCCTGGATCTTCTCTGCGACATTCAGCTTCTCACAGAGCTCTCTGTGTTCTTTATGCTGCAGGGGGAGAAACACACACATGCTGTGCATGTGATACAACAACTCCCAATGACCCAATGTTTCTCCAGCTACTGTTGTTTTCTTATGGTAGATTCCAGAGTAAACAACTGCCTAACACAGACAAAACTAGATACCCATACTCATACCACACATACCACACAATACTCACCTGTAGGGATGGGACAATAATCAATTTTATCGTGAATCGCAATAAAAAAAACAGTTTGTTGCTTGAAAAATTCAGAATGTTTTGAGAAAAAAAGCCAGAATGTTTACAGAAAAAAAATCATAATGTTTACAGAAATAGTCACAATTTTATGAGAACAAAGTTGTAATGTTTTGAGGAAAAATTCAGAACAAAGCAAAATGTAGTGTAAAGTGATTCCAGTGTGTTTACAGAAAAAAAATCATAATGTTTACAGAAATAGTCACAAAGTTGTAAGGTTTCAAGGAAAAATTCAGAACAAAGCAAAATGTAGTGTAAAGTGATTCCAGTGTGTTTCAGTGCCACTTTAAGAGTTTTAAGCATATATCATTGATTACCGGGATAATATCATGAATCGCAATTATTCTGGCCAGGATAATTGTGACATGAAATTTTCATATCGTCCCATGCCTACTCACCTGCTCATTTATCTTGTGCTGCAGCTGCATAATCTTGTTCTCCATGCCGATGTTGAGCTTCTTGATGCGCTCCACAGAGCGAGCCTCCACTTTCAGCTTCTTTAATTCCTTCTTGGCCTTCATGCGACGCACGCAGCTCTGCAGCAGGACGATGGCTGCCAGGGTGCGTCTGTAATGCTGTCTGGCCAGCCAGCCTTTCACCCATTTCTGGATGACAACAGCTTTTTGCTCAAACATCAACTGTGAAAAAAACAACAAATATTTCATGTCAAGTTTATGAGGTGAGGTGAAAATCCAAAGGCCGTGTGTACAACGTTTTGGATTCTCTCTTAAACCTGAAAAGTGCTAATGCATTTCTTATGAATTAAATTGCAATAGTTTCAGTCTTACATACCTGTTGCCAGTCCATTTCACAGTTTTAAACATAAACATACAAAATGTGTCCTAGTTTATTGCTGCGAGTTGTGACGTGTTTGCTGACGTTTTCAGAAATGGCAGAGGTCATGGAAGTTAATTTTTCAGTGGATATAATTCTTACATTTTTATATAAACTTACCATTAGCCAAAACTAACAGATATAAATTCTCTTTCATACCCTCTGCTATTTCACTGTTCAACTCTGTAAAGTACAGGTATCATCAGCACATCTCAAACCATGCCTGCATCTCCTTCCCTTTTTTCTGTCTTTCTTTCTCTCCCAATAGTAATCTAAATTTTGTATGTATGTGTTCACCTTTTACTCTTGTATGTATGTGCATTTTTTATCATGTGTGGTTATGTATGTGTGGCTTTTTTTTACATCCTGTGCGTCTCACCCTGTGTTGTTTGTTGTTGTTGTGTCTTTATGTCTTTTTATTGCTACTGCAGCAAAACCAATTGCCCCTTGGGGAGAAATAAAGGTCTTGAACTTGAACTAATATATCTGAGGAAAATGTTATTCCCAATGGCCTCATCTTTTCCTCTGTCATTTTGCGTTTGCATTTCCTGCATTACCCACTTGCTAAATCATTAGCCTTGGTGGTTTCTAAAAGCTGACAGTAATGTTAATATTATTCAATGTTGTCGTTGCCTTGCAGCTGTGTTCTCACGACTTTACCACTTGAACGGCAAGCATATCGTGTACACGACTTCCCATTGTGTAACCACAAGCTCCATTTGAAGGCTGCATATGCCCTGCAGCATATGTGAATGACATCAGCCGACAGGAAGTAAACTGCAATGCAATCGCAGTGAAACTGTCTGTATACATCCAAAACATGTAATTTAAAAGTGTAAACGAGGTCAACAAGGTCAGTATGAATATTGTCGGTCCATACATGTGACTCAATGATTAAGAATCCTACACAGCGATCAAGGTTCAGGAAGTGCAAAACAATCTGGTGTACCCTGTGTACTGCTTTTACAATGCTGTTAACGGAACCTGGCACATCTGGGCTTCCTTTGAGCAGGGAACTTTTCAATATTATTTTCAAGAGGCACCAATTCCTGTTTCCTGGGTGGCATCTATTAAATTCTGTTTGGTTATTGTAATATTCAACTATCAAATTCCCTTTAAAACCATTTCAAGTTCCAGAAAATAAACTCAAAAATTGCTCAAATCAAGGCTGATGTTGATTTTGTCTCCAGGAATTATGTTAGTAAAATCCAATTTTGACCAAAAAACCAGTAAAGTGAGGAATTAACTTATCTAATTCCTCAAGCATCAAGCATGAACTTACCGCATAGTACTGCTGTCTAGCCATGTAGGCCCTCAAGAAGCACTGAATAGTGATAGCTGCAAAGCGCTGCTGCTGGTAGCGTCTCCTGGTCGCCCACATACGCACGTTCCGCTGAATGACAACAGCTGCTCTGGTTCTTCGCAGAAACTTAACATAACTGACAGGGAAAAAAAAACATGTAAGAAACATACTAGAAGAAACTTCTTCTTATTCTGCTGTAGTTTAACGTCTCTACTCACCAGCGTGCCTGGTGACCCCGCACATATCTCTGTATGGTGAGAGCAGACTCCCTCATCCTCAGGTACTTTTTGCGGGCCAGCCAGCAGCGGATAGTCTTCTGGATGCGGA
>JAOVVB010045687.1:0-14924 GCA_028570985.1 Heterobranchus longifilis
AACGCCCTCTCTCTGAAATGACCTGTGATTGGCCAAAGTCTCCCGTCACAGGTTAGATTTTCTAAAGCCTGAAATCAAAGCTACCCAAGCTTTAAATCGGATTCAGTGTATTCTTCTCATAGCATTTATATTATTGTATTGTATGCAGTCACTCACATTGCACATAATGCACATTCATGAAATTATGCAATGATGATGATTATCTAATAAATCTACAACTCCTGACCTACAGGGTTCCTACAGCTTAAGGCAAATTAGATTTAAGACTTTTTAAACGCCATACGGAATTAAATTTAAGACCACTTTTACAATAATCAATATTTAAGAAGAAAAAAAAACATTAACCGACATCAATTACTTCAGGTTCGGGATATTTTTGCTCAAATGTTTATTGTAACATAAAACTTGACTTTTTGGTCCAGAAAAATGCACGGGAGTAATTTCGGGGCACATTGCACAAAATCAGTCTACTACTCCAGTTCTGTGACGTTAATGTGAGAGGCATTCGGTAAATTATTTAAAAAAATAGTTACTAATAGTTATAAATTAGAGATTTTACAATGCAACGTCTGAAAAAAAAAAAGATTCCTACTTTCCATGTCTGAGCATTTTTAACTTTTAGACTTTTGAAATTTAATTTAATACCAATTAACACCTTATTTTTTAGATTAATTCATTCTTTTTAAGGATCTGCGGGAGCCCTGTCCTATAACTGACTTTGTTACTAGTATTAAAAGACATTATCAGGGCAGTGATGCATTGCAGCAATACCTAAAGAAGAAGTTTTGATCCAGGAACTCCTCTGTGCGAACGTAGGCCAGCGGGAAGACAGAGTTGACAGCCACGAACAGAGCGGCGTAGACGGGAACCAGCTTCAGACGCTGCAGGCACGGCACCCAGCTGGGCAGGGCCCGCGGGCTCGGCTGCCTCACCCAGTCCACGTACGTTTGGAAGCGAAAGAACGGACCTTCGGGGAGATGGAGGGAGGAGATTAAGGAATAATGGCGGCGTTGTGAAGACAGTGATGAGACAAAAATGGACAATAAGGATAATGCAAGACACAAAAGGGAACAGTTGAGGACAGCGTGGTTCAAAAAGAAGAGAGTGTGGTGTTGGAGGGAGGGGGGGTAAGAAAACAAAAACAAAAAAATTATACTGAAAAGCCATATGGACTCACACAATATTGGACAAGTAGCAGAGAGTGAGACAAAGAGAGACAACAGTTAAAATCATGCAAAAGCAAATGCACACAAACATAATATTTAATTTTCTAAACGTTCACTTAAAAATCAGAACCGACACAACTTCCTCCTGCCAGCATTATTCAGAGGAGATTCTTACCCGTCATTATACCGGCGTAACAGTAGCTATAGGACAGAATATCGTAGAGGGAGGGCTCCTGAGACAGACCGCCAATGACGGGAGACTTGGCGAAAGAGCTCACGTCCTTTTTCTTCTCCGTGTGGAAGCTGTGCACCTCGTTCGCTAGACTCACCATCTGAGTTCAAAACAGGAAGATACGTCAAAAGTCATCTCGGACGAACACATCTGAGTGTTGCTTCAAGATCTGACCAGGTTTCTGTACCTTCAGAGTGAGAAGCAGCTGGATGGCGTTGGCAAAAGGAGTCGGTGGTGGCAGACCGACCCAGGTGACCAGCCGGAAGAAGAGGAGGTAGAGAAAGGTCCAGGTGAGACTCAATTCTGGGGCATGACTGGTAGACAGAGACGAATGTTAGAGGGAGTTTACATGAGATGTCTGCACGGTATCTGCAGTATAGTTCATTAACTGTTTTTGTCCCCTTTGTACATTGTTCATTTATTTAATTTGTGTATTTATTTGTCTGCACATAAAAAATACAATTATTAAGATATGATATGTACACAAAGACATCCACATATATACAACAATTTTACCTACATACACTTAGATGTACATTAATTTAAAATTAAAAAAAAAAAAGCTTGTGCAGGAGATGTGAGAAGCTGAAAGCTTATGCACAGACTTCTCCTAAATTCCCAAGGCAAGATAAATAGATTCAGTTTCAAGCAAAAATGTAAAATATTTTCAGGTTCTCAAGTATTTCCAATATGAGGATTTGCTACTTTTCTTTGTCATATGTTATGGTAAATTCATTATCTTTAACAAGCAATTTCAAGACATCATTTTGGGCCTCTGAGAAATTGTATCTTTGTTTTTTTTTATATTTCAGAGATTTTATAAACGTACTAATTACTGTAGATTAATAAAACAAATAGTTGTATGTTACATACCAACTTTCCTGACTTTTGTACTGACAGTGTGTGTGTGTGTGTGTCATGCAGTGAAATATGTTTGTAAAAGCATGGATGTTCATCTCTCACCGCCAGCTGCACTTTATAATAATCCATGTTCCAAGCACCGTCACCAGAGAGTGGAGGGTGTGGATGTGACAGGTGGTGATGGCGATGGAGAGGCCCAGAAGAAGAGCTGCCCCCTGTTTCACAGGAGGACCTGAAGGAAAGAAAAGTTACACCATTAAAACACCTATAATACGCATCTACCGTGGGGTGGGAACAGCATCTGAGACACAGCATGAAAAGTGTTAGAAAATCTGTACATTTCCACATATTGCTCTCCTCTCCAGCAGCAATGAAAATGGACAAACGATAAGTTGCATTGTGGGTAATGTAGGCACCAGGTTTTGACTAGGAAGAAGAATGTGTGAGATAAAAAAAAGACGATATCTCTGGTTCTGCTCATCGATTCTGATCATTTTATTTTTGTCCATCTGTCAGTAACTGTGAATCCAACAATGTTATAGAAAAAACATCTCTAAAGAAATCTCCCTTTCATATGTAAGAATATGTTTTCAAAAAGAATAACGACCTGACAACACACTGTATGAACTGCAGTTGAAAAAGATAACACTGAGACTGTGAAGCATATGGACAAAACTGAGAACACTGAACAAAGGAAAAGATTAAAAAGTCATCTTTCCGCATCATTTGTGGTCTCCCCAAACACCAGATTAAACATCACTAATCCTTAATCGTCAGCCATGGAGCACAGACTGCTAGCAGATTTCTACTTTATTCATCCAGTCAAAGAACAGAAGATTTTCCTATACAGAAATGGTCCTGTATCCTATTATATCTTTGTTTATTTAATGTATTATTATTATTTGTTACATGTTTGAAATAAATGATTCATGAGCATCCAGAGGAGCACTGAAGCTGAAGAGTAGCCATCCTTCATAATTAAATAATGTTAAAATTATACTTTAATATTTTATCCACCCTCTGGGTGTAAAAAATAATAAATCCCAATTTCCTGTCCCACAATGCAAAACTGTAAAATGTTAGTTTATGCCCTTTAGAGGACAAATAAAAAGAGAAATCTTATTTCACATAGTCAGTTACAGAGGTCATGATGTATAACCAACAGCATTGACCAATAGAAAAAAGGGAAAAAAAAGCATTTTGCTAATTATGTTATGTTCCAAAATACTCACTGAGGTAACGGAAGAGGAATCCAACCGGGATGGAGGCAGCAAGAATTCCCAAGTACACCAGCTCATCGGGAGACATCGCTCTGCTGGCACAGAAACACAGATCAGCTCCAAACTTGCCGACACAGAAAACTATACACACATATGAAACATCATTAACCCTCTGAGGTCACCCATTTCAGCACAGTAGCACTGAGGTGTCTGTGCGCCTGGCACTGTGGTTTTGATGTGGAGGAAATACTTTTTCCCAAACAGTTACACAGGTCTACAAAGAGTGAGGTTTGGGTTTAGGTGCAGCTACAATTAAACCACTATGGCCTGGGGCTTTGCATGTCTCTACTACAAAGAAATATGACCTCTTTTTCTGTTGTGTCCTATATCTTTCTTTTTTTTATTTCAACAGCATAGTGCTGAATCAAAACCCTTTAATTTTCTACCATATATCTTGGCAATTTCATTTATAATTGTGAGAAGTCCTGACAATGTTTACTTAACTTCAGCAGCTCTTCAGGGTGTATTTCACAGTATCTCCCCAATTACGGCAACTTCCGGTTAAGTTGTGCAAGAACACCTTGTACCATTATTTTGAAAGGTGCTCGAATAAAAGCGTTCATAAAGAGATTAAATGTAATATCACACATTAAATAAGTTACGCACATCGACTGTTTATAAAATGACATTTTACAGCCTATGGTTAGATAGGAACTTAATAGGCTAACATAGGAAGCAGCTGAGTTTGTGGCACAGTAGTCAGTAGATCTCGGTCTGTATTTGAGCCCAGAAAAGTGGGCAAACAGCTGCGTTTTTTATCACTTCCATTACATTTATTAGTTATACAGTACAAATACATAGTTTAATGTAGTCGGGACTCGAAAAATCATCTGACAGCTGACTTAAATGTGTCTACCATCACTCCCCTGCCTTTAAAAAGCTACTTCCAGATGATTTTTCGCGGTAACGTTAGCTAACAGCTACATAGCCCAACAAAAGAGCCACTGCTTTATAAACTGCGATAGATTAAAAAATATAAAAGAGAGCACAGCCGGGTGTAAGAGGTGGATGTTAAACCACTGTAGTCCTGTCTGTTTGCTGGTATCAGTATGCAGGGAGTTAACGTTAGACGTTAGCACTGAGGGTCCAAAATAAATGCTCATTAGCTTAGTAGCTAGCAGTGGCCGAGCGTTACATTAGAAAGCTCAGTTGAAAATCTTTACTTACATTTATAACGTGTTAAAATCACCACGGTTCAACAACTCCGGTCTCTGGCAGGACATGCACACCCTATCTAGCCATTCACACACCGTTAACACAGAATACATTTACTTCCTGGTTGAAAGATGACGCACCCGTGGGACGATACCATTTTAACTGTAGGGGTGGAACTTTAGACTGAACCATTCTGACTTCAGGGATGACAGAAACCACATTTAAAGTTAATGCACTTCATAGCCTATCAAATGTAAGAGAACCACTCCTCAAATGCAACTATATCTGGCTTTATAGCATGTAGATACTGCAATATAAACCTGTATTAAGCTACAACAGTATAAGACTTCATAAGAGCCAATATTCTAAGGAGGGAAATGCAACACAGTTCTCTGGTCAAACCAAAACATTTTTATTGAAAATTTTTGACAGAACAGGAAGCATCAGAACACACTCCCTGGACGACATCCTTTTTAATCTTCCTCCTCGTCGTCAGCTCCTCCAGCTCCACCCTGGCCCTTCTTGGCGTTCTTTCTCTTGACGCGGCCTGGGCGTCCACCACCGTACGGAGACCTCAGGGAGAAGTCGATGTGCTTTTGGCTGTCCAGGCGAACCACAAAGGAGGGGATGTTCACCACCTGCTTGCGCACACTGCAGAGACAGACGGATAAGAGATAGACTTTAGAAAACGCATTCAAATAGTCCCATCTCACATGATCTGCTTTAAAGAGTTAAATTTAACTGGATGACAAAGTGTCAAACAATTTTATCCAAATCTTAAAAACATTTAGATGGGCCAGTGCCATCAATTTACTGCAGGCTTCATTGACGAGGAATTCTTGACACCACAGAAAATCTGAACATGTAAGTTAAATCATCAGCCTGAGTATTTGGTACATGATGTAAAGTGAATACGACAATTGCCCGAGGTGCAATCCCCCGTACCTTACCTGACAGCCACAACACCACAGTGGCACAGCCCAAGCCCTCGGCGGCAGGATTGGCTCTGGGCAATGTCTACCGACAAGGTATACGGTTTTGATACCGAATTGACCTTGCTGAAAAGTTTAACTGATCTCAGCGGGGAGCGTTACAAGTTGATGGTCCTCTGATGAAAGAGGAAGCATTGAGTTTCTGATGAGTCCCTCATACGACTTGTGACCCCCCCTGTATCATTTGATGTTTGTTCCCCAGGAGCCTTAGAGCTTACCGAATGTGCCTCTGGCGGATAAGGACACGGGCATGATGGATGCTCTTGGCAAGTCCGAGCTTGAAGACTTGCGTCTGCAGCCTCCTCTCCAAGAAATCTTCAACCTTCAGACCCAGGATGTAATCGAGCTTCATCTTACCCTCGTCCAGTACACCGATCCTCACCAGACGCCTGAGCAAAGCATTACCTGGAAAACCACACAGGAGCCATTTACAATCCAAAACATACAATGTTGTATGACCATTTGAGTAAAGTGACGATATTGGCCTCATTGACGAGGAATTCTTGACACCATAGAAAAGTCTGACAATTGATATTTAAATCATAGGCCAATACACTGATCAAACATGCATTTGAACTTATTTTGCATACCTTCAAACAGACGCTTGGGGTCCTTCTCGTCGAGTGTGAGCAGCTCTCTGGCAGCTTTACGAATCTTGGCCAGGGTGAACTTGACCCTCCACACCTCACGCTTATTCCTCAGACCATACTCGCCTTGAAAGAAGATGGGACAGTAAACAGTCAAGTTCAGTGCTGTCTAGTCCAAAAGCGGGCAACATAAGGTATAAGTTACAACTACACTGGTGTTCTTAAAATCAAAGCATACCAATGAGTTTCAACTCCTGGTCGAGACGGGACTTCTCGAAGGGACGGCGGGGGGTGACATAAGTCTTGCGACAAACCCAACTCCTGGCAACGGGCATGGCGGCTTAGAAGTGCCTGCAACATTAAGATAGACATTAGGTTAGTCAGTGTAATCAAAAAGATAATTTAATAACAGATCGGTAAATATTCACAGTAAACTACAGACTAGTGTCTCCCTAAACTCAATCATAAGCAGGCATCCTCTTTAGCAAGTCCCATTCACACTGAATCAATTGGACCAGCGTGGTATAGCGTTGAAATTGAAGCCAAATTACTACAAGTTTTGTAATAAGTGCATTTCCATAATCAAATATATATCCTCATCCAAATATCAAAATATGAGGGATGCGACAGCCTCGTTTCATACCATTTCGGTTTCTCTTACAGTTATGAAATCACAATTTGCAATTTAACACTATCACAGAATGTGACTTTATTTCATTGTGAATTTCTGTTAAAGTCGCAGTTAAACCTCTCAACTACTGACTGATAGTTGCACAGCAACGTTAAGATTTTGCTCTGCTGTCGTTGAAGTGAAAACACAGGTAACTTAATTCCACAGCTACGCCAAAAAATATATTTAATGCGTTTACAACTACAATGAATCATGTAAATACGCGTTAGAAACCAGCTATGTCAGACATACGACTAGGCCGCAGCTGCACCGCACCACGTTGTTCAATGTGACAAGCTAGCGTTAGCTTAGCCGACTTAGCTTCTCTTCAACAACCCGTTACAACATTATACGTTGGCTATTTAAAAGACACATTCACCCACAAAACTATGTTTCCTTTCCCTTCACTTCCTATCAACGTTTAAACATTTAAAAGGTGTAAATACTGTGAGCTTGTGTTGTCATGTAGCATGAGGCTGCGGATCGTACCTGTCTCGCTCAGGCCAGCGCAGTAAAGAGGAAGTTAAAGGAAGTTCACATTCATTTATAGGATCGACGCACGTACTACATATCCCATCATGCCTTTCTGCGCCAGAACGGAAGTGGGGATTTTGGTCTTATCGCACTCTGTTGGTCAAACAGGAAAAAGCAGGGAAAACAGCTGAAAACACTAACGGTAGGCTACTAGCTTCAATTTGTATTTAATTATTTTTAATACACTTTATTAAAGACAATATCATACAGGACACACAAATACACAAACTACAACATCAACAACACAAGACCCAGGGGTAGGTCTACAGGAAATAAATAAACAAGGACAACAAGGCTCTAAATTATAGCACCAACTTCAATCAAAGATGCTCCAAAACCAGTCCTGCCATGTCATAAATATTGTATCTAATGGCACAATCCTCATAACTTTAGAGTTATTTGAATATTGTATGGCATCCACATATTTGAGTTCATTCTTAAAACAGGAAACATTCTGTACTTTATAAAATGTTCCCCTTAATTCTCCATTTTAAAATCAAACAAACCAAAGAAAACATAATTAAAACAAAAAGAAAATCTGCAATGACATATGTTTGGGTGAACACTAAAATGTCCAACCAAAATTTCTCAGTATGAAAACAATTTGTATATGTATGTATTATATGTGCCTACAGATATGTTTGTATCCTAAATATGATCCATGAAGTCACATAGGCCTACCTGAAAAATGATAACAGACGTTCAGCTGGTGGAATATGTAAGTTTAGTGTATACACACAGAGTCAGTTGACCTGCTTTGCATGCAGGGTTTTCTCACACACTGTTGAGTAGGCTGTGATTGTATAAGTGTGTAACAAGCAGTGAGAAATCTTGCATGAAAACATGTGTAAGAGTGAAGGTGGTAAGGTGGTAAACTCGGAGAGAAGGACATGGGTGACTATTTATATAACTCTGAAATGGGACCCTGAGCATGTGTTTCTGTCTGTCAGGCTGCATGATCAACTGATGGACACACAGAGGCTCACTTGCTTTCTTTTTCACTGCTCTATATCCTGTCTTTTCGGGACAGGACATCGGTTGTTTTGTGGACTTTTCTTCTCTGACTCATCTGCGAGGTTAAATTGCGAGTCCTAACCTTCTTTCCCCTCGCCCTCTTGGATCTTCTGTTTTCTCCTGTTGGGATTTTTCCTTCTTTTTTCCTGATTGCCTGATCTCCTGTGTGCATATCAACCCTTCCTTCTTTCCCCCTGCTCTCCTTCTCCTTTTCCTCCCATCTTCCACCGTTCCCTGTCTCCTTGTGCGTGGTTTTTGGGCCATGCTCTCCTCACCCACTGTGATTCTCCAGCCTTATGGACTCCCTGTCTACCCACAGACAACCACATGCTACCCCAGCATAGTTCAGGTAAACTCTCCTTCATTTGCTCTCACGTAAATGTTTGTCTCCACAAGCCTGCGTCATCAAATGTCCAGTCTGTTGAGTCTTTATAAGAGGACTCGGGATTCAGGGGCAGGGAATAAGAGATTAGATCTGTTGTATGAATACAAATTGAAATAAAATCCATAGTTGAACGACTTTAGGGCTGTAACAATTATTTTCACTACTGATTAGTCAGCTGATTAGTTTCTCGATTTATCAGTTGATTGATAAAATGTCAGAACATAAAAAAGGCCCAAAACCCCAAGGGTAATCATTCTTACTATCACCCAATTTAAGAAATTAGCAAATAGTCACATTTAAGAAGCCAAAACCTTTTTTTTTTTTTAGCATGTTTGCTTAAAATAACGACTAAAAATTGTCAAAATGTCAGATTTTTCTCTTTTGATCCACTAATTCTTTCAGCTCCTTTATATTGCAAGTTAGAAATAAATGTCAGCCAATAAACCATCAAGATAACATGGAGAAAAGACATTTAATTCACCAGAAGGCCCTTTATTTCCTTGAGTTAATGAGTCACGTCTTAATTTAGTGTTGCATTAATTAATACTGACTAAATGTGTCATGCACAGAAGAGATTAGAGGAATGACAAATCAACAAGGCCTGATGGGAGCTGTGTGAAATATGTTATTCATTTAATATAGTAAGGACACACGAGGGGTTATCTTTAGTGCTGTGTGTGTGTGTGTGTGTGTGTGTGTGTGTGTAAGTGTCCCTGACATACCATTAATGCCACAATGCATCTGGTATCCGTCTACCTTGTCTCTGTGCTTCACACCAGCTGTATTTTTAGCCCTCCTCTCCTGAGCAGATAATCACAGGAGGAGATTCTGTCACCTTTCCTGTTTTCTTATAATAGGTGTGAAACCTGCCTCCTGTGCATTTAAACACTGAGTATTTAGCTGTTCTGCATGCCCCAAGACTATGATGAGAAAAAATGCCACAACATTTGTTCTGATTGGTCTAAAGTTTGGAAATCTGGTATGGACTTACTTTGGGCAATTACATTTTTACATCACATGAAAAACCATACTTTTATCAATAGTCAAAGTCAGGATATTTTGAAAATTAGGAGGGAAAGAACTAACATTGTGTTTATTGAATGTTTTTCATGTGAAATATTTTTTACATTGCATGTGTGTGTGCATATCTTTGATATTCAACTTATTATGAGTCCATAGATACCAAATACTTGATTGTGCTTCCTGTAGTTTCTGAGATACAGACATTTTTGTGTCATACTATATAGGCACAAAGGAGAAAACAGTATAGTTGCATTGTGTCCAAAGACTAAATAGAAAAACTCACTTTTCAGCTGGATTGAATGCTTACTTTGAGAAAAGAAGTGTAGAGAGAGGTATTGTTTGGAGGTGACAGAAACCAAAAAGAGAGTTTCAAGGCCTGAGCAATGAGAAACTTCTCCAAAACAATCTGAACTTTTTACTACTTCAAAATATTATATTTCCAATGTCTGTGCACTCCTTCAGCAGTTTTCTGCACAAATGTCGACATGATTGAAGCTTATAGCATCTGTTAGAAGAGTAGGTTTGAAATCAGGGACTTTTTTTCACGTCTTTGCCTTCTGTCTCTCCTGCGTCTGTTTCTCTTCATTATCAACTATAAAAGCCCCAAAACTATTTTTAGAATATTATTAAAGGAACCTGGAGAAAGCAGGATGTGGACAATGAATGGGTGGAAGGAGGAGTATTTAGTTTAATTCAATAAGCGTCGTGTTCACTAACATTTGTAACTTGGCCGGCACTAAAAGGCCACATCTGCAGTTTAGTGTCGTCTGTGTGTAAATCCTGTGGCAGCTGTCCCAGCATGCACCTGGCTCAGAGCCGTTGACCTCTGACCACCAACTGACAGCTGAGGAGGGAGACGAGAAAAAGAGGGAACAAATGTACGTAAAAAAAGCCCATGAGGGGGGACACGGTGTCTGTCGGCCTGCTGACACCGTGATACTGAATCAGACACAGAGGCTGGAATACAACGAGTGTTAGTGTGACATCTAACAGATTGTGTTATCTTCACTCATCTGTCACTTTTTATCTGTGAGGCAGTCAGACACTGGTTGTTTCTGGAGATACATGGGACAAAACACAGACATGAGTTAGTGTTGACGTGTTTTGAAACAGCATCTAGCTAACACTGGAGAATCCCTCATTATAGGCCTGCTGTATACTTTCCAGAATTAGAAAGACAACAAACGTGATATAGCAGGGTGTCCGAATCAGAATGAGGTTTATTGCCAAGTAGGTTTTCACTTACAAGGAATTTGCCCTGGTGCATACAATGTGATTTGATTTTGATTTGATTTGATTTGATTTGATTTACACATGCAAGAAAACACAAATCAAGAAACATAGACAACAGAAATGTGAAGGAGAGGTGCAAAAAACCCTCAGAGGGGCTTGATCAGGGCACTCTCCAATGTATACCATAATCCATTACAAAAGGACAGGAAAAAAAAATAAAATTAAAATGATGTGAAAGAAAGAAATAAACATATTAGCATATAAGACAATAAACATATTAAGAGGAAATAAAAAAATAACAGCAAAGTACTGCAACAGCGAAGAACATAATATAGAGTAGAAATATTATTATATTACAATCAAAATTATATATGTAAAGGGTAATACAAATATGTACAATGTAACTGTTTTAGAGTAAGGAAATAAAGCTGTGCAGTTTTGTGCAGGATGTGCTAAAGTTCATATAGATAGGGTATGGCCTTTCCATTTAAATTAATTTACATTTCCACTCAGCTACATTTTGCATGACAAGGCAAACACTTTTTAGCGTCACAGCTCAAGAGGTGGAAATGTCAGTCAGGTGGTCCACCACTTAAATATCTCAATATTGGATGGACTGCTGTGAAATTGTGTACACACACATTCATGTCCACCATCATCAGGGTGAAATTTAAATCTCAATACTTTATGACCAAACACCTGCAAAACTAATGACATTCCCATCAGCTGTACTTTGTGTTTAGTGCTAATTAGCAAATGTCTGCATGCAAACAGAACATGCTAAACTAAGACGGTGAACATGGTAGCCTAAACATTACACATGCCAAACATCAGCATTTTCACATTGTGAGAATGTTGCCATGTTTACATTAGCATTTAGCTCAAAGCACAGCTGCGCCTCGCAGAGCCGTTGGCGAGTCTATAGGCTTATAGTCTCTTTAATTTAACAAACTGACTGAGTGAGTGACAAAAAAAGTTCAGTAATCTGTTCAGTCTAACTGGGGGCTTTCTCTCTAAATATTCTGGCAAAAGCTGATATTCAATTCCTTCTTTATTGTAAGATAAAGCTACTATCTGCATCTTCATATCTCTAACTTTTCACACCTCTCGAGTGCAACAGCTGATCGAGAGACATACACTGATATTTGAGAGTTTATGAAATGAGAGAGTTTTTAATTATAATAAATCCTTCTAAATCCTGAAGCTGGCTGACAAACTTGTGGCATTTTCTCATGTAAGGCAACACGTGGATCTAAGTTCTACAGACACAAGAATAATCCTTTAATTAAGTGCAAATATTAATACCACAGTAGATTAAAGGAATAGATTGGCCATTTGGGAAACATGTTAATGAGATGAAAAGTTCAATACCACTTTCATGTCTGTCCATTGAATATGAAACTGCAGCCAGCAGCCAGTTAGCTTAGCTTAGCATAAAGACTGGAAACAAAGGGAAACAGCTAGCCTGGCTCTGTGCAAAGGTAACAGAATCTATTGGTAACTTTAAAGCTCACTAATAAACGTGTTATATCTCCTTATAATTAAGGTGAGCAGATTTATGAAATGGAAACTAGGGACATTTCCAGTTTGGTGGTCAATAGATCATTAAAGTATCCAGTTAAAGTAGTTATTATGTATGAAATTTAAATTTTAAAAAAAGGGGGGACAATTCCAGTTTCATTTTGACCCTGGTAACTGTTGTAGGACTGCATAATGGTGCAGGCCGACTGATAAAATTGGGTTATTAAATAACATTGTAAACCGTGTCAGAAAATCATAGTTTACAGTGCCATGGTTAGTGAAGCGATGGTAAAATATAGAACACACAATAAAGAAAATGGTCAAACAACAATAATTCAATACAGTGTACCCTATGTAAATGATCTACACCGACAAGACAGACAAGCACGAAGCACCCAATGTCAAAATTAAGTTACAATTTTCTCGCTGGTATATTTTAAATGTTTAGCTCACTTTCCACAAATATGAGACAGAAATTCAACCCGTAGGCTCTGCTGCCCGGACATTCTTGACACGTAAAATATTTCACTTTGCGGTTTGTTTTTAATACACAGTTAAAAAAAACCCCGGGGCAGCTGGGTACAGGCCGCCAAAAATGTGGACTGTCCCCGTTAATGGGGACGTCTGGTCACCCTGCTTATAAAAGGTACAAAAAAGCGAGGCTTGCTCTGTTTCCAGTCTTTATGCTACGCTAACAACTGCTGTATTTAATACTTACTGTATTTTAACTGACAACAGCTGTACTTTTTTATTTTGTTGTAATGGTGTAAAATCTTAACCTGCAAAGTAACTAGGTGTAATTAGAAGTAGCCTAAAATACACCAAATAATAAAAGTACAAGTAGGCCTAAGTCTAAATGGTGCTTGAGCAGCACTAGAGTAAATATAAACTACGTAGTTACTCTACTCTCCATCTCATATCTTTTAGTATGATGTGATTATCTGTGTTGTTATAATACTGCCACAAAAGCTGTTTATAATTCTTAATATTTGAGCTGAACTATGATTAGGCTATTAAAAGGAATAGAAGAGCTGTTTTCCAGCAGAGTATAGTGGGGTCTACTCTAATGTAGGCCGGGATATATTTTACTTAAATAATATAGTTGGAAAAGTAATTAAAAACCATGTTGGCACCTCAAACGTGGTATTCTTAGAGTCGACCTTTAGTGTGATATACGTCTTGCAACTGTAGGCGCGTTTTCATAAATACCTCATCTATCTGCTGAGTGTGTGTGTGAGTGTGTGTGTGTGCGTGTAGGGGCGATGAGGTGATTGACAGTTACAGATGACCACAGCTGGTGTGGCCTCCTGGTCGCTGTTGCTCTGGCGATCATTTGATGTGATTGGTGGATGAGTAGAACTTGTGGCGTGGTAGGCGGGTGGTCAGCTGGTATTAAAACATGCAGCAGTTGTTGGACAATGCATCAGAGAGCGAGGAATGCAGTAACAGGGTAAGACAATGCTTTTAGCTCCTAACTTGGGTAATTCACTTGTATCAAGGCTGTATATGATGGTTGTTCATCTCTGGTTCTATAATCTGCTTTCATTTTCATTACTCAGCTCAACTATTTCTGTTTCTGATTCGAAGGAGTTAAAATTTAGTGTGATTTGATCTTTAGATGTATCATCAGATGTGTCATGGTTTCACTCACTCAAACCAAAAAAAATTCATTTATTCTATAATATGGCAGAACATACTGCAAAACCACTGTCATAATTGTCCTGATTCTTTGTCTGACAGTCTAAAACAAAAAAAAAAAAGATAATTTTCAATATAAACCTGAGAAATGCAGGAAATCTTTAAATTTGAGAAACTGGAATCAGGAAATATTTAACATTTTTGCTTGACAAATGACACATGGTTAATTATTTATCAATGTTGTTGCCAATTAAGTTAAATTCATTGATTAATCAACTAATTGTTTTTCAGCTTTAGCTGTAAAAGTAGCAGTACAGTGCAGAAATACTCTTCTGTTACAAGTTCACAACAAAGTATCAGCATCAATATATAAAGAACCTAAAGTAAAAGTTTTCATTATGCAGAATGGCTAATATCAGAATCATATATATAATATTATTGGTTTAAAACTATTGATACATTAATGTCTACATCACTTTAATGTTGCAGCTGGTAGAGGTGGGGCTAACTTTAATCCGCAAAGTAACTAACGTTATCAAATAAATGTAGTGGAGTAAAAAGTAGGCTACGATATCTGCATCTGATCTGTGGTGGAGTAGAAGTATAAAGTTGCATAAAATAGAAATACTCTTG
>JAOVVB010045697.1:0-14924 GCA_028570985.1 Heterobranchus longifilis
GCGCCCCCCCCCCCCCCCAGTTCTTCCAGGTCAAATTTGCGTGAACAGCATGTCTGCGCCTGTTGTCTGACAGATGAGTCATGCTCCAACTTTAGACTTTAGACATGTGATTTTACCACACAAGTATGATGAATCAACAGATTGATTCATTGACTTATTAATAGTTTATTACCATTAAACTGTTTGCCTGAAAGGTTAGAGGCTGGGAGATTGTATGACATTGCAGCTCTCCCCTGTAACCGGAGATGACCAGTGCTGAGTGGGAGATTGCCCCATGTACAGTATTTCTACTAATTAAAACAAGGATATGTAATCTACACATGTGTCACTATGTCATATATCTGTGTGGTGACCTGTCTGAAACCCAAGCCTGTGGTAGGATTAAAATGCTTTGCCTGAGAAGATGGTTGGTGAGGTTCAGTAAGGACTGATTGCCAAGATAGGAAGGAGCCACAAGCTCCATGGTATGAGAACAGTGTCGCCTACCTCATTATCACAATATTACCGCATCTTCAAGCACGCACACATGCACACCCACCTCTACAGGCGTACATGCAAGTGCTTAAAAATACAGACACAGGCCCCATTTACACCTTGCATTAAAATGTGTTTTGGGATCGGATTGCAATCGGACAGTGCTTGACCACATGAAAGTACACTTATAAATGCACCCAAAATGCGTTGAGGAAGGATTGTGATTCGATCAGCCAAACCACCTCCGGAGGTAGTCAGGGACTCATTGTGACCACGTTGAACGCAAATGCAAATTGCGTTTTCAATCCACAACTACCTGCACCATCACGTCTGGACCAAGCGCACAAATTTCAGCCCCGACAGGAAGAACATCTCCATGCAGCAACAAGAGAAAAGTCCCGTTAGAGAGAAAAAAAACTGTATAATAAAAAGCAACAGGCTTAATTGCACCACAATGAGAACTTCATGGACCCTTTCATTGAGCAAAAGTCATAAAACACCTTTCTGATCACACAACAGGCCACATTTAATATCTTCATCTAACAGGACACATTTTTTTTCCCATGATTTGACAGGATTAGTGAAAGTGGACTCAAGACATGTTATGATTCAAGTTTCCTGTTTTACTTGTTTGTAATCGAGTTGGACATACTAGCATTTGCTGACTCTGAGGAATTCTGTCTATGACAAGGGATTTTAGAAACGCTGCATTCTTCGACTTCAGAAAATGCTTTGTTAAGTAAAATATTAAAACTGCACACGTGTAACTGACTGTGTAGTTGCTTTGCATCACCAAAGTCAGAAATGTTCAAGTGCTACACCTAGGGGCTTCACTGTAAATAGTAATTAACAAACAACAGCAACTACTACTATTACTAGACCTACTACTGATCACACAGTATAATCAGTTTGTCCAACCCCTGTATACACACTTACCATGTTGGTCTGTGATCGCCGTCTGGTGCCACATGTCTGTGCTGAGATTTGGCAACCCAGCTTTGATGCCCTGGCCTTAAATACCTACTCAGACTGTGACAACACTGCTCAGTTAGACACACACATGCACAAACACATCTCTCTGTGTGAGAGTGGTTTAGAAATCAGGGACTGCTGTGTAGCAAAGGCGAAAAAACACTATAGTTGTGACTTAAATCACTGTGCTTATTTTGACTCAGCTATTGTGGAAGCTTCACCATGGTGACACTAATTGTGCCAGTAAAACACTGGGTTGCCATGCCGAATGTAAAGTGGAAATAGCTTCTTATGATTAAAGGCAGTGATCTCAGAGAGCGGCCTTGGCATAGCATTGGTGGAAAGATATGGTATAATATCCCATCCCAGAGTCATAATACATACTCAGTTTAGGCCACTGCAGGACAAAGGCCGTCTCTGCTTTGCCACGGCTGCTTTTTTATCCGTTTAATACCTTGTTTGTTCCGAGCAGAGAGCATGTCAGATTAGCCCCACAGCGCCACAGACAAAGCAAGCCTGTTCATTTATTCCTGTATAGTTAGCTTGACAATTATGTGTTTTGAATTTCAGAGTTTTTAGGACTTCCTTGGAAATTAAAGATAATTGCTCCATGCAAAATAGCCTCAATCCAACCTTCATTTCCCAAAAGGCTTACCGATGGGAATATGTGACACGGTAATGATAGCCACCCACGACTGTCTGAATGGAGTGTGGTCAAGCCGGATTCAGACACTGTGGTTAGCCAGAACAATCAAACCCAATTGACTATCATGCAATGGTAGTTAGGACTTAAAAAGCTGCTGGTTTCTTGTTTTTTTGTTATCACCCTCCCAGTACTGGAAAGTGCAGAGAAACCCACAATGACTGGACTTGATTTATCACAAAACGAGAAACCGGATACATTTGAGCGTGGGAGAGGAAAAACAGAAAATAACTTGTGTTGAGGATGAATGAATCGTGGGATCCAGTTTTTTTGTTTGTGATAGGACGTGTGGAGAGGAAGAAAGGTGGACTCTTCTGTATATTCAGAGGAGGACATGTTTGAAGTAACAGCCATGGAGAGACAGGGAAGTGCTCCGGACCCAGGGGCCAAATGAATCCAGATGTCAGAGCATGTTCACAAGGTGGAGTCCACTTGTACAGTAGTTGGTTTTTTCCTTGTTCAAAAGTTCAGTCGCTTCTTTTTATTCCATTTTTTCCTGGCGGTCTCCGACTCTCATTTTTTCCTCTTTCGTGTTCTCTCTCAGTGTCACTCTCTTGGCAAATAAAAATACGATTTTTTAACAAGTACGGAATGTCTTACGGATTTATGATCCTGTTAGAAACCCTTTGAAATATGGTGCTCTTGTGAAGTACAAGACTGATTTTCTTAAAAATTCATTTTCTTGAGAAAACTTGATTTTTCTTGTTGTGCAGAGTCGTTTTATTTTGCCCCCCTCCACAACACACAGTGAGTAAGATTAAACCATGGTATTTCTGAGCATGATAATTTTATAATAACATTATGTAATGCCATGTAACCTAAGCTTGTGGGTACATCTTGTGGTGTAAATGCCTGACTGGCAGGAAAGCAGACAGACCTCACACTGGTACCAGCTCTGCAGGCCCACGGGCTTAGGAGACACTAAAACCGTAACGTCTCTGCAAATCTAATGCTATTTTTTGCTCATTCCTTTTCTTTTTCTGTTTGTCATTTTGTTGCTCTCCTCTCTTGCTGGTCATCTCGGGAGGTCCTAAAGTCAGACTACAACTTGTCACCCTTCAGTTCACAGTAATAATCCCTAACAGACCATTACTTGTCATGTCTGTCTGCTTTATTTCTGTCGCACGCAGTCACGCTCTTCAAAACCCATCTACGACTTTGAATGTTGTGCGTGCGGGAGCAGCTCTGATCGTGACGACGGTGCTTTCTACAAATGAGTTGTGCCTTTTGCCGGCCAGTGGGGAGTCCCCGTGTGTCACAGACAGCGGTCATATTAGTGCAGCTGTTGAGGAGGACATGACTGTTGTTATCCTTCTGTCTGTGAGCTGGGAGGGGCTGGACACACACAGGCACACACACAAACACACACATACTCATTTGGTAACAATCACCACGCTGAGATAGATTCACTCTGCGAAAGGTATGAATGAATATGTCGGCGTTAACATCAAGCAAATGTATTTTTAAAAACTTAAGTCCACTGTACATGATAAATAACGTTTGGTTAGCGGTCATATGCAGAATTGTCAAACACTGTGGGCTTATCCTTAGTTTTTTCATTTTGTGTGTGTGTGCGTGTGCATGTGCGTGTGTGTGTGTGTGGTGTGGGGGTGGGGATGTTGGCACCCTCCTCCTGTCTCAATTTCTCTACAGTTGCTACTGCTCCTTCATGTCCTGTCATGCTTTTAAGCTGACATCACACCCCAGAGTGTTGTGTCCCAGATCATACATACACACACGCACGCGCAGACACACACACACATGCACACACACACACATTTACACACAGTCCTGCACAGTTGCAAGACCGTCCATTGTTTTGTTCCTATGTGATCATTTTTGATCAGTATTTACAATATTTAAACCATATCAGTGAGCAGTGACATGGAGATAGGTGAAGGGGTTTATGGCTTCTTTGCAACTGGAGGCAGGTTCTTCTGAGGCAGCAACTACCAACACTGCACAAATGCCTATGATTTGCGCTGTTGACTGCTGTTCCATTCGATCAAATTGGAGATAAAACAAAGCCCACTTCTGAGTCCCGAAAATAGGGGGGAAACGGTGGCAGATGTGGCTCAAAAACCTCAGTCTTAAGTCTGGAGGTGCGGAGTCAACTAACGTCAAACGTAAACGAGACGGCAGTGGTTCAATATTGCTTTGGTTTCCGAGGTTGTGGACCCAACTGCACACAAAATAGTTATAATCCTCTAGACTTGTATGCTTTCATCTGGCTCACCGTGTAGTAGGAGGTCTGGAGGACGAGGTCATGTAATGACGATCTCCTCCACACCGGACAAATCAGTCAAGTTGTGGGGAAATTTTGAAATGTGTTTAAATTTTCTGATGATACCTGCTGCGTGCAGATTCATCCAACCCTGTTATGTCGTCACTTTCCTGTTTACTTTTCCTATTTATCACTTCCTGCCCTCCATCTGAATTTCACACATCATACATGCTTGCAAACAAGCTTTTGGTGAAAAAAGGAGAGAAAATGACCGGGGAAGAGAGTCAAGCAAGTTCTAAATTGTATGTCTTTTTTCCCCCCCTGCCCTTGCTTTACCCTCCTTAATTCCCTCTCTCTACTCTGTTACAATACCTTGAAGTGGCACTTCATTGGCACTAATCAGCCTCTGCACTGATGTCATTGATTGCTTTACAGCTTCACTTGCTCACCAGGAAATGACATTATGTGTGTGTGTGTGTGTGTGTGTGTGTGTGGGGGGGGGTGTGTGTGTGTGTGTGTGTGTGTGCGTGTGTGCGTGCGTGCGTGCGTGTGCGTGCTTGCGTGCACACACGCAGAATCTGGAATATACAGTATTTGCAAACTCATTTGTGGTTGCTGCTCATATCAGGATGTCATTCAATCTCTCAAATCTCTCAGTCTGTCTGTCTGTCTGTCTGTCTGTCCATGTAGACTGGCAGAGACTGTCTCCTTAGGACATACTTATTGGGGTGATGACTTCATACACAATGATATCCAACCACATTAGAGGGAAACTTGACACTGGTTTCTCAACCCAACGTACTGATGCACACAAGCCAAGCTTAGCTGGTTAGCAGCCAGGCTTTGGATATGTGTTTGCCTTTTGGATGCCTTACCCATTTCACGGAAAGCTTGCAAATCATGTCATCAATGATTTTCAATATTCCTCTCGTATGAAATGTTATCTGTCTTTCCTTCCGTCTCTTATCTCTGTTTCTCTTGTGTTCTCCTTGCAGATATGTTCCAGTACCTCCTCTCCTTCTCTCAGGGCCACCTGAGTTCTCTGTTGGAGGGAACCTACTCATCCGTGTCCCGCCATGCCCTCCCCCATGTTAACCAGCTCTTCTCCTCGCTCTCCCTCTACCTCCGTGGGGCCAACGTCTCCGTGGAGGCGTCAGTCCACCAGTTTTTTAACAACCTCTTCCCGCTCGTCTACACGCGGCTCATCAATCCAGGCATTGACGGCAGCATGATGATGGGCAGTGAAATGGGGGACTGCCTCCGCATGATCAGGCAGGACGTCAACCCGTTTGGGCCTCATCCAGCCGTCATGGCCCAGGAGCTGGCCGGGGCGTTGGGGGCCGGGAGACAACTGGGCCTGGCCCTGGAGGAAGGTCTGGAGGTGATGAACGCCACGGAACACGTCAGCATGAGCAAAGAGTGTGTGAAGGGCCTGGTGAAGATGGTGTACTGCTCCCACTGCAGAGGCCTGACGCTCATCAAGCCCTGCGTGGGCTACTGTCTGAACGTAATGCGAGGCTGCTTGGCCAGCGCGTCGGAGCTGGATCAGCCGTGGAGGAGGTATACCAGCCTGTTGGAGCAACTAACCCACGCCATGGCTGGGCACCACAGTCTGGAACTGGCCCTGCTGGGGGTCAGGGGGCACGTTAATGAGGCCTTGCTCTACGCACAGCTCCACGGTCCACTCATCACTGCCACGGTGAGTACACACTGGATCAGCAGCTTTAATGGCACACGCAAACGGCCTCCAAACCTTTTTGTTTAACGTCTTTGTTTTAGACATATTTGGCAATGCGCAGTGTATTGATTGGAAAGGTTTTGCAGGCTGCTTTGCGGGTTATGAGCTATTTTTTCCACCAACGCAACAAAGAACCCTGCACACAGCATTCATGTTTGCACAGTGTTGAAACTATTCAGAGAAAAATAATGTTTATACAAAAAAAAAAAAAGAAAGAAAAGTTCAGCGTCTTCCAAAGAAATGCAGGCTGAGCTGAGGCTCGAGAAGGTCTAATTTTCCAAAATGGCAAGGCAGCTAAAAGTCACCGTTGTTGTTTAGGTTCTGTAAAGCGATATTATACATTCCTCATTGACTATGATGAAAATGAGAAAAGTAGTGGATAAAATGGGGATTGGGTGTATGCTGTGAGTACTACCATATGCCTTAAGTTATATATGGTTTTAGGTTGGATGTTCACAACACAAAGACAGTTTCATGGACGACTGCCAGACATTTCTTAAAACTGAATACTGCAGTTAAATCTACAGTGAATATTGTACCTTTTGTTTAGCAATTTCTCTTGGATTTGTTAAACTATACTGAATAAAACTACATAGTTTCCTCATTTTACACATATCCCTGCATGCAAAGTAATATGTAGTACACAAGATGTGATACACACTAGCTGTTTTCACACATGAACTCCGGACAATGTCAGGAGAATCAGATGTGGACATTATCCAGAGTTGCCCTTTCACACATGTAGCATACAACAGACTGTCAGATGCATTCTCATCTCTTACCGTTCCTTGAATTTGTCTGACGATTTCGCCCTTACAGACAGAAATCTCGTTGTCTCTCCAGTTAGACATTTTCGTTGGCGTCTTCCTGTAAATCACCCTTCTCTTCACCCTTAGATTTTTGTTTTCTTGTAGTTTTGCCGAGCCAAATGATAGAAACGTCACTCTCGCCCACTCGCTCGCTGTGAATACTCTGCACAATGAGCGGCTCTATTCACACATGGGCTCAATCAGAGATTACACGGTCTTTGTACGAGGGTAAACTCTGTTTGATGTCTGATCCAGCTGATTCGGACATTTGCGTCCACGCATACATCTCCGGCGGGTAATGTCTAGATAATTTCACTGTGTGAAAGGGGCTACTGAGTAGTACTTCTGTTTGCATGTCAGTCATTTGCTTTATTTGAGATACCATCGAAAATCAGCTTTTTCAGTAAATACAGCTGTGATCTTTATCTTCACATTTTAAGCGATTCCCTACTTTCTTTATATAAGGTGGGGTCATGCATGTGGGAGTAAGGTAATGTGAGTCATACACCAAGGAGCAGGAGGTGATTAGCAGAGATTTATGTACCAGCGAGAAGAACAGAACGCAATTTTCACTAGCATTCAGTCCCCACTGCATCTCCCTCTTTCCTCTAAAGTGCGATAACCCTTATCGTATTTTGCATATAAGAGCACTTATACATGCCTCTCCCCTGGGCATGAGCTGGACATCATACTTCCAGTGGCCCCCTTTACTGAGTAGGTGGCTGGACTTTACTTCCCTGAGTTGTAGGAATAGTCTTTAGTTTATTCTCCTAGTCTGTGTCTCTCTTATCCTCATCCCTACCTCTCTCCATCTCATTAGTATGACATGTTATAGATATCAGTTCTTATATACATATCCTGTCGACACCTTGAGTTACTCACTTGGACTTTCTGTGATGAACTGTGTTGAATATCTAAGGGAAGAATAATGCTTGAAATGTTGATAGTGTTATGTAGGGTGCAGTTGTTCCCTAATATCTTTAATGGGACCACTTGCGCACAAGTCTATACTGGAACTGTTCCCAGAACTGGACTCAAACTCTAAGACAACACTATAGAAGCCATAATGTGCAAGCTTTTAGTGGATTAAACTTCGACTTGGCTATTTGGCTTGACTTAATATTCCAGTGGACTATTGTCAATTATTCTCAAAGACTAGTGATTACTGTGGAGACATAGTGAAGAGACCAGGTTTAATTTAAAGTGGCAATCCTGAAGATTTCAGTCCTGGTTGATTTGGCAACACTATTTACTGGTGATAACTGGTGGTAACAGCACATGTGGTTTAATACTACAGGTCCTGGAATACTGGGTGCAGCAAAACAGACTATTGTCCTTTTAATAAACAAGTCAGGCAATAATTGGCCTTTTTCCATCATTCTGTGAGCAACCGTGATCTGATTTTATGCTGCACATGGCATGAGTCTGCGAACAGCGAAAGTGAAAGTAGTTGGTTACCTCATTGAGAAGTTGGAGTTGTGCAGCTTGTCACTTGCAGCTCTTCATCCAACAGCTCACTGTTTCTGCTCCTTCTTGTTCCATTACTCCCGGCAATATTTCAAACTGATCCGCTGTCAAAAAACGCAGAAAATGACTGTGACTACTTCATAATAAAAGTCAACTCGTGTTTCACCAGTTAAATGCTGTTAATGTGAAGCTGCAGCAGTAGGAAATGCATTAGCAGTTACTTAATGCAGCACCCAGTTATACTGCAAATATATAACTATTTTTACTTAGAATCAGTGGGCCATAGGCTCATCACCATTGTTACCTAATTCAGCTACAGATAGCGACTTTATTTAAATGAAAGTCTTCGAGATTATTACTTTAAGGAGCAAACAAATAACAATTGACTACGTTAAGCAAAGGCAAGCAAACAAGCAGACCACCCCATTACTGGGATTACTAACTGTAATATTATTACTGAATTTCAAATTGTAATCCCTTACATTACTAAACAAGTAATTACTGTAGTGCGCTGTAGTGCTTGTCTGTCTAACACTGTACATTACTGCCAGACATCTCAATACTCCCTGCAAGTAAAGTTTCACAGTGTACCAAAATGAACTAAACCAAACATCTGCCTGGAAGGTGGAAAAACACATTTAAACGCGTGTAGCAATTTGGAAAATGGTTGGCAGTAACATAAAATGTTAAGTAATTTGTAGTTAATGGTCTTAAACATGCAAAAGCGCCGGTGTGGTCCTTTTTAAAGTTGTGAAGGAACATCACAGAGCCTGAATGATTCTACATTAAACACACACATCCAAATGCATAGACACTTAGTGTATACACACATGCATGCGCAGACAGAGGAGGGTTGGTTGCCAGGCTTAAAGACTGACCTAATACAGCTATGCAGAGAGAGACCCAGCTTGTATTTTGTGTGTGTATGTGCGCCATGTGTGTGTATGCCTGCTTGGTATTCATGGGGTGGCAGGCAAGCCTTGGAGCAGGGAGCCCAGCACGGGGACAAGTGGGACAGAATTGAAAGGGTTCCAGCTAGGCCATACAAACTAGACCCAGCCAGCTGGAAAAAAAGGGCCAAGAGAATTGATGCTGGAAAAAAGGAGGTGGTCCCCAGTCGGACACTGGTGGCTCCCATTTTCTGTGTTCTCATTGCTTCACGCATGCTAGAGGGCAAACATGAACACTGACGTTTACTCATTCACTTAGGCGCTCAGACACACACACACACACACACTGGCCACACACAGAATAACACACAGTTCTATTGCCATGTATTGCCTAGAACCCATGGCCTTTTTAAATCACAGTATGTTTTTATAAAGCCACAGTGGCCTGTCAAGGAAAACTGTTAAGTCTCCTGTGCGCTACTACTGTGTCAGCGTAGCCACCTTCACCCTTACACCTCCATACACCCCCCTCCCAGATGAACCCTCAATTTTAAACACCTATTTTCTTATAAATTACTATCTTACTGCAAAGCAAATAAAGTGCAAATACCTTGCTTAACCTACTGTTGATTTTTATAACTCGCGCTGTATGTGTGAAACCAAGAACAAAGAAGTAACTCTGTTTTTTGCCGAGTCAGAATATTATATAGAGTTGTTATTAAAGGAATTATTGTGACTGTGTGGTTTTACACTGGGATATTATCCCAAACCATTTTGTGGTCGCTCTCTCTCTCTCACTTAGAGCGCTGCAGACTACACAGAGTCTGCACTATATGTTGCAATACGTCATAGGGTAGAACCTGGGTCATAACACATATACTGTACACACACATCACCACCCCGCGTGTGCAGGTATCAGGTTTTTAGAAGTCCTGTAAGGAGCCTGGACATGCGGCCCACCCTGTGACAATACAAGCAGCACGCGCGAGACTGAAAGGCAGCTATTGATGGTTATGTGGGGCAGCAGAAGGATAGTTTCTGTTTAACACATTCCTGCTCTTATTGAGATGGAGCGTGAACGTGGGTCGAAGGGAAGTGGTTATGGTTATGGATATTGGGGGAGCCCAGGGCTGGATTATGTCGAGTCGACACAATTAAGAGAAAATTGGAAAATATCCAGTAAAAGTGGCTACTCTTATTGGGCCCCAGTGCAAATGGTAGCTCTGATATTTAGTGAGGTTTCCTCCCTCTGAATGCTGCCCTGTTGAATTCATATTAGAGTTTCTCCCTCCAGAGGCCACAGACGGCTGTTTATTGACATGGCCATAAAAATGATATGGGTCATATGACCTAGAGGGGAACTTTATATCTTCTACTTGCTAAAGATGAGTAGACTTTAAATCTTATATACACAGAAGCATGTTTTCACTCACACCTTCATTCACTCATTCATTCAAGCAGTTGCTCACTGAGCGATATATAGTCTGCTTATGAGAAAATAGTACCAGCGGTCCAGATTAGTTTATATGCAGGTCTACCTTATCCGCTTGTTGGTTTTACCCCGGCTTCTCATTACAGTCTTATAGAGGAATGATAATAGCAGCCTGCGCTTTAGATAATGGAAACAAGGGCCAGTGGGATGACTGGAAGGTTTCCATTCACCACGGCGGCACCTCAACAGACAGCAGTGGCTTACATTGCAAGCACTTTTTCTTTTACTCTATCCCACAATAAAATGAAGGAATATCATTGGTGTGAAAACAAACTTTGTTGTTATCACAGTTTCTTATTTTACTTTCCCTGTCCTATTCTCTGCAACCCTGTATTTTCATGGTTTTAGCATAGGAATGGGCAATATGATGATATTATACCATGGGTACCACCAGATATTTTTGGCGTACCATTAATACTGTGGTATGTATTAGGCCAATGTGTGGGCAATGTAGAAAATAAACATTTTCCCCAATATATTTTCCAGAAACATTGAATAAATGCATATACAAGACAAGGAAATTGAAGATGTTGCAGAATAAAAATAGTTATTACTAATTTGCTTGAAATGATAACAGTGGTGCATGGACATAAAGATTGCTAGCACTGTAAAGAGCAAAGTTAATTGTAATTGCTGTTAAGTAATTAGACATTACATGCAAAGTATTTATGCATGCACTGTTTTTTATCTTCACTCATCTGTTTATGTCAGTCAGTATATAGCATACACTGCTAAATGACCTGATGCTAATTAAGATCATTGATTAAGATCTTGTGTTATTTTATCATTGTGACAATTCAAGGACATTGCATTTCTACATGTTTTACTTAGATCACTTTGATATTGTATCATTGTGATGATATGTAATGTAATGTTTTACCGTATGTGCAATTAAATTTACATTTTAGATGTTGTACTTTATGTAATGGGGCAGGTTGGAAAAAAGAGTTATATATATACTATGTGTCACTAATGTAAAAAAACGTTGAGAGACACTGACATCAGCTGCTGAGAGCACCTCTGGAGGTCACCTTATATAAACGGATTAGCTCCACAGGCTCAGGCCTTTATATGGTTTCTGTATCTAATATTTGAGACTTTTAGCAGAATGGTGGCTGACACAAAATGCGCTCATGGCCAATCTATACGCTTAACCCATCTTTCTAAGTTGTGTGCGCCTTTTGGCACTGTGTCTAACCCTCAAGCTGACTGACTTACTCAGCAGTCCATTAGCTAATGATGGTGGCTGCAGCCTCTCTTCCCCTCAGCCACCCTCGCGCATGTTTTCCCACTCTCCCCTTCCGTCTTTTAGCGTTTGCCTTGCTGCTGATAATATGCTGCAGCCCTCAACACTGCAAGAAAGTCCTGCATTTCTCCTACTCTGTATGAAAAATGCAGTTGTAACAGTGAGCAAGCGCCATGTGAATGATTGCTGGGCCATTAAATTTGGATCTGAACATAAAGCAGTGGACCTTAGTATATTATTTTTCTCTGTGACCCATTGCCTTGGGTTGGTGGAGTCATATAATTATAAAAAGCATGTAATTGCTCAGATATGTAGATGATTATAAGCTGATGAAATGTTCACAGAAGGGAAACTAAATGATGTTTCCTTCAGAGCTTTGAGGTCTGCTGCTCAGATGGACTGTTTCACACGGAATAAGAAATGACAGGAAAAATAAAGAGGGTTGACAGGCGTACAAATATTTTGATGATGTCGTTTTTGAGACTGATAAACACCGGTCACAGTCGGTCACTGGACGAATCAAAGTCTTAATTTGATTTGTGCCTCAACATCGTCCATTATTTAGTAAATCAGGACAATATTGCTTCTGTCCACTATAATCTGTTTCAATATAACACAACATCTTTTTCAGAAAAAAAACTTTGTTCTAGATAATGGTGCATCTAGTTTAAATGTGGTGAACTACTGTCGATTTTTCAGCAAAACATAACACCTTTCAGCCACTTGTTCACACTCATGGCATATCATGGCCTTGCTACCCTTTTGTAAGCCCTCCTTCCTATCCATCCATGTTTTCCCACTCCCTTTCAGTCACCCTTTTCTGACATCTCCGTGCATCTTCATGTTCCCAACATCCTCACCTGATGCCTGGGTGCAACCTACAACCTCTCGATACAATGCGTATCACAATACAGAGGCCACGATATGATACGTATCGCAATACACCTGGATTTTGAATAATGATAGAATAGAATAGAAAGCCTTTATTATCATTGCAATGAAATTTGAAGGTGCTACATCTGAAAAAAAGTTTAAAAATCTAAACAAAGACACAACAAATACATACAAATCATACACACAGTAAATAGTTATTGCACATAGGTATATTATTGCACAAGGTATATATGGAGACTGGGGTGAGGTTATGTCATATTTATGAACTGTTCGAGTTTAACATTATGACCTACACAGAAATCACATCTGTTCTATATTATTCTGTATGACAACGACTGCACACCTTAAAAATTCAGGCCCACAGAGTTCTTAAAAGTAAAATAAAATATTCTTGTTTCTAATCCCAGAATTATTTATACATGTACATATTTACAGCATTTGCTGCTGTGTGGATGCAGTAGCACCTGTATCGATACACGCATCACGATATATTGCTGTATCGATTTTTTGACAACAGTCCGAGTGCCGAATGCTCACTGTCCTGGTGTTTTAGCACCTTTGAGCTAGCTGGCATGCTAATATCGTGCAGCTGCTACTGTGAAGTTAACACAAACCCCTACTGCATCTGTGTTATGATTTTAGTGGTAATTGCTGGTTCACTGGAAGGCTTCAAATGGACACGTGGACTCACAAAGTTTCTATCCACCAGCTTATTTTCTTTGCTTGTGCACGTATGTTCCACCGTATCGCAGACGAGATGAACTCACTTGACCTCCGTCCGTCTCCTTTTCCTCCATCTCTGCGGTTATAACACCACTTGAATCCTCGGAGACATGTTGCCACATTTTGTGTTCTCGTAAATTTGTTTACTGAGATGGACAAACGTTGTCAACAAACTCCAAAGTAACACCCATATTTATAAGGAAAAAAAACCGAGGGGCCTCTCATTTTTAGTTCATCTGTGAGTGATTTAATCAGCGTAAACAAGCCTCAATGTGGAGAGAGAAACTCAATGTTCTCTTTACTGATTGGAATCTCAAGGACTTTTCCCTGTGATATACGACGGACTGAGTCTCTCTTTAATTAGCACTGACATCATTCGGATAAGAGGGAGAGAGAAAAAGGCGGGGAGGGGGGGGGGGGGGGGGACTGATTGACAGAGACTGCAGAGTTAAGACTAAAGTGAAAGATGGAGACAAAGTGATTTAGAAAAGAATGAAGAGAGACCTTTAAAAAGATGGTAAAGAAGAACTGGCGGGGAGAGAGAGAAAAGAAGACAAGGGCTGAAGAGCAATGTTGTAAATCATCTATACGCTCGCGCTCGGGGCTTTCTGGGAGAGGCCAAGTGGAAGGCTGTCACTATTAGCATACAAGTGGCTCAGGGGGTGTTGTATATATTATGCTGAATGTTTTTACAGTCTATTCAGACTACTTTATAGGGGGGTCACGATTCTCCACATCCACGATTCGATTAGACTTTCAATTTCAAGGTCACAATTCGATTACATTTTTGGTTTAAACATTTCTTTTCAGCACTGATTGCTATGCCACTGTTAGACTATCGAGTCCTGATTCAAAAAGATCAAGGGATCATTGGTTGTATGCCCTGACAACTGTCATTTATGAACAGGGTGTAGGTAGTACCTCATACAACCCCACTTCAAAAAATCTGTATAAGTCCGAGTCTGGGTTGCTATGGAAGCAGTGTCGGTATAAAGTCTTATACTTCCACCGGGAGGAAACGGCGGTAACAGGAAGTCCCTCCTCCCCTTCGTGTGGTTCTCAAAGTCCCTTCGCTGCAGCCGGGGAGTAGCGCCGCCCAAGACGATTGTGATTGGTTTAAAGAAATACAAACAGACCAGGGAGTTTTTTTTCACAAAACTGGAGTGAAAGCTATTGAATCCAGACCTTCCCCCAGCGCAGACACAGGCCTGCTCTTATAGTCATCTTTCCTGACCAGAACAACTGAAACCTTACTTCCTTCACATGTGAAAAGAATGAAGGATGGCATTAGT
>JAOVVB010045760.1:0-14920 GCA_028570985.1 Heterobranchus longifilis
GGGGGGGGTTTGAGAAGAGCTTATGGAGTGACTAAAATGGGGAGCAGAAATGTGTTCAGTGAGCTCACACAGTTAGATTTGAATATTTCTCATGTGCCAGTGGAAATGTAGACTTGATGGTAATGCTAGAGGAAAAGCGATTCATCATCAAGGCACATTCAATAACCATAGCTAATTAAATGCAAATTGTTGCCATTTTTTAAATCTTGTGTATAAAGTTGACATTTTAGCTAATGGTGCTGTTAGAAGAGAGATAATGGGCAGAAAATGGGTAAAACGTGGAAAACAGGGAGCGTAAATGCGGTCAGGCAATCTTCTAATCAGATTTGGATTTTTTTTTTTTTTTAAGTTTAATTAGATGAAAGGTCATGAGGTCACCGATATCACTCTCAATCATTCTCTGGGGGGACAAGGGCCGACTGACCAACATTACCAGGTTACAGACCAACAGAGAAAAGAAAAACAACACCTGATACTCTGTAGAGTCGGGGCCGGTTGATCCAGCAGGACAGAAATATCCTGCCTCACAGAGTCCTGTTGGCTGGGACGCACCGGGATGAGAGCAGAACATTCCTGCAAGAAACACCAACAGAATACAGTAATCATCATAAAGATTTAATAGCATCAATAACAATAATAATAATTATACATCAGACTTAGATAGCACTAGTTCTCAAAGATGCTTTAACAAGCAGTAAACTATTTAATAAAGACAGAAAAAAAGATGAAAGAAAATATTAGAATAAATAAAGTTGACTCTGGAATAACAACATGGGGGAAGGGGGGGGGGGCTAGGGCTTAGCTGGGGGGTTTAGAGGTTGGGTTTTGATGTGGTTTGGTAATGAGCTCCACAGAGAGGGGGAGGCGACTGAAAACTCTTTGGTCACTGGTTGAAACACAGTGACGTGCACAAGTCTTTTTTTTATTTTTTAATTTAATTAAGGGTTAGCTTATGATGATGTTGAACAAAACACTAATCTTTTCCACACCAGCGGGGCAGGGCAGGCAGGCATCAGGATCGGAGGCTCCGAGCTGGCTCTGCACAGTGCCGGGGGGGCAAGGGAACTCCAGTCCGAGAGTCAGTCCTGGAGGACAGTAGTGTCCAAGGGGACACCGGGCAGGCTGCACAGTCCCTTCAACTGAGACACAACAACAAGGATTAATAATAAACACAGATGATAAAATAAACAGCATTTTCACAACTTTCGAATGTCTTTGACTGTGAAAAGATACAGCTGCATAATTTAAAAAAGTGCACACTGTAAAGTCAGTTTTCAGTTAGATTAGCTGAGATCATTTCCATTAGCTATCCTTATTTCACCTCAAGATGTATTAGCTCTGTTTCAATTAGTAAAACCATGGAGACTTCGGACAGTCCCCATAGCATGGGTGTGAATTTGTTGCTTTCATTAAAAAGTGAACATATGGGCTTGTAAATATTCAGCACCTAGCTAGCTTCCTTTGGACATGTCTCTGATCATAGCTGTGTCCCTTGTTAAAATGTGTACTGTGGCTGTACTGCATGCTAATATATTATGACTGCTGCTGGAAAATCAATTACAATCTCTAACCAACAGTGCATGGATTCCCCTCTGTATTATTGTGGAACGGTTAAAAACACGCTTGCTCTTGTGGAACATATAATCCATGTCTCCCACCTTGACAGTAGTACCCAGGGGTACAGGTGGTGCAGTTGTCCTGATGTGTGTTGCGTGTTTCGGAGCTAAATGTTCCTGGAGGACAAGGCACGGGGACGGGTGTTCCTCTGGGGCAGAAGAAACCAGCCGGGCACAGAGCTCTATCTGCTCTGCTGGAGCCCCGGTCGCAATAAAACCCCGCCCAGCAATCACCTCGAGCACGAAAGGAGAAGCAACGCATTCAGATTTAAAAAAAATTCATACCAGGAGAAACTGCATTAAAATGGAAACTTTTTGAGGAACTTAAACATTAATTTGAGGTGTCTGTTATTCCATGTACCTGCTCTTTGCCCCTGTTGGCAGAAGATCCCAGGCGGACAGAGAGATCCAGTTCTGTTGTCGGTGGGGTTCGGCACTGTGGCACCCGTCAGACACAGAAACCCAGCAGCACACGGTCCTGAAGGCTCCACCAAACCTTCAGACCCACAAAACTGACCCGCTGGACACACGAGGCACTCACCTGTCAACACAGAGTGACAGCTTTGACTTCAGTCCAAACAGCAAAACAAGCTACCTGCCAGCTGGGATCAATCACACGCTGCACACTGCTCGAGGTGTCAGTATGTTGACGGAAACTAAATCCAGGAAGATGAGACCAAGAAAATAAACATTTCAAGAAAAAAACAGTTGTTTCACAAGTCTTGAAATGTTGTTTTTTTTGTACACTGTTTATGTTGAGTGATTTTTTTTCTCTAGTCTAAAAAGAAAATCAGATCTGACAAGAAGCTCTCAAGAGTTACAGCACAAAACATTTGCCTTAAAGGGATACTTCGCTAGTTTTAGTGACTGAGGACAACAATAACATGACAACAACAACGTAATCGCACAGGGCAATTATGCCTACGTCAATGGGCGTCCACCAAAAGTGCTTGTTTTTGCCACCGACAGGCCTCAGATTGTTATTCTAAGTGTCTGACAACATTATGAAAAGATGGAGAAGTCACATTCTGAAATCTCACAAGGTGACAATGATGGAAGCGTGAGTGAGAGCTGGAGAAAGGAGTGCCGGAGGAGAGTTTGTTTGTGTTGGTGTACAGAAAGCGTGGCTTAGTTTTATCTAAAAGATTTTCAATGTCACGGCTGAATATTTAGATGATTTCGACAATGTGGATGAGGTCTAGGAATTCGATAGCCACCCCTTTTATTTATTTGAGCCACAGTATACGGAAAAGCTCCAATAAATTGAAGAGCGGACAAGGATTGAGAGACAGAGAGAGACAGAGATGTGTATATTGTATATTGCTTTGGCAACACATGTGAAATGGCATGCCAATAAGGCTTATTGAATTGAATTGAACTGAATTGAATTGAGAAAGAGAAAGAGAAAGGGGGGGGGGTGGTGGTGCTCCTGTGGGTGCTGTGCCCCTTTTATATGCCCACAGAGGAAGAATGCCTATGTTGTAAGGAATGGGACATATTGCTGCCCGATATTCAAATTTCAGAATGCGACTTGTCCCTGAACGACTTAGACACAAAAACAAATCGAGCTAAAGCTAAAGAAAACATTTTATTTCTCTGTGAATGTAATGTTACATTGATGCTGCACAATTGCCCTTGCAGCCCTGTTGGCTGCAGCGCTCGCACTCAATACTGGACCAATTTCAAAAATGCTTGTTCCCATTAGTCACTTAGACACAAAAACATGAGAAAATAGTGTCCAGGTTGAAAAATAAAAAAAAGTTCCACTTTAACAAAGAATTTACTCTCTAAATCAATCTTCAAATGATTTTTTTTTTTTCAAACAAGAAAAAAGCCAGACAGTAGTGCAAGATAATTCAATGTCTTCTCTTCTTTCACAAAGGTTCTGGGTTTTTTGGGGTTTTTTTTTTACCTGTGGTGGTGAGGCCGTGGCTGGGGCTGTAGGTGCCTTTGGGGCAGGGAAGAGGCGGACTGTCTGGGGTCTCCCTGGGACAGATGTAGCCAGCTGGGCAGAGCAGAGGGCTGGAGACTCCAGCGGAGCTCCCCCTGGTGGGGCTGGGACTCGGGGACTGGCAGTGGAACCCAGGAGGACAGGGACTACACTCTTTCTGGCCTGGTAAATCCTGGAACCAGCCTGGTAAAGACATTCAAACAGTGAGGACCTCTACAGGGAATTAGTATTGTATAAATAAAAGTTCTGCAGCGCTCATACAGTAGAACTTCATGTTTACCAAGAGGGCATGTTTTACAGTAATCTTTGCCTTTTCCTCCAGTCTCATTCTGGTAAAAGCCAGCCGGGCAGGGTGAGGGGACACTGCAGCCCTCGTCACAGAAGTGGCCTGCTGGACAAACACCTCCAGATACACTCGACATTGGAGTAGCAGTCTGGGATCCCTCTACACAGTAGAAACCTGGGGGGACAACCACTTCAGTAAAATGCTACACTTTTATATCAAGTAAGACGATACACCACGCTAACATAATCTTATATCTGACCTGGCAGGCAGGGTCCAGAGACTTCAGAGAGGCCAGTCTCTGAACAGTAGAAGCCAGGACTGCAGCTACGACACTGAGACTCATCCACAAGCCCGCTCTGCTCGCTGTCAAAACATGAAACTGATTTCATAGAATTTTGGACAATAATTGCTCAGGACATCACAGAAAGCCACTATACCTTAAATAATTTCAAAGGTTAACACTACAGATTACATCTCCTGTTTCATCACACTGTTGTATTTTATAGTGACAAAGCATTAAGTTGAACATCATCTTCAAAATTTCAAATATTACCACGAGATAGACGCTGCAACGATTAGTCGACTAATCGATTAGCTGATCGACAGAAAAATAATGGCCGACTATTTTGATAAGTGATTCAGCGTTAAAGTAATTTTCATGCAAAAATGGTAGAAAACGCTGTTTTCAGCTTCTCAAATATGGAGATTTCCTGCTTTACTTTTTTCTTTTTAACTGAATATGTTTGGGTTTTGGACAAAACAAAACATTTAACATCACCTTGGACTGGGATGGACATTTTTCATTATTTTCTGACATTTTATTGACGAAACGATTCGTCAGATTAATAAATAATGAAAATAACCATTAGTTGCAGCCCTACTACTAGATACATCGAGAGCAATGTTTAGTCACCATGTAAAACTGTAGTATATGTGTAGTTTTAGAGTTAAAATACTGTTATATCTTATAAATATTATGGTTCCTGGTAATTAGAGATATGAGGGAGATTATTATATCGAGATATTACAGGATATGCACCTGAATGTTCCTTTTGGGCACGGTTTTGGTACAGAAGTCCCCACGGAGCAGAAGAAGCCGGGGGGGCATGAGAATCCAGTAAGACTGTCTTGTGGTGAAGGTTCAGATGCTCCGCCAACACAAACAAACCCTGCAGCACATGGCCCACTGGGGAACGTCCTCCCTTTAAATAAATATCATTCAAGCAAGGATATTATCACCTGAATAACAGAGCAGCCATTTATCTCTAATTGTTTGTGGAATACATCACTAAGTTTATACTGCAGCTGTCTGCAAGAGAGATATCTGTGAGAAAACAGCATTGTACCCGTTCCTTTGCAGAACATCCCGGGGTCACACGGTGAGCACTGCCATTCCTCAGCCAGTCCTGACGTGTTTGCGTAGGTTCCTGCTGGACAGGGATGTTGATTTGCTGATCCGCTGGGACAATAAAATCCTCTCTCACACGGAAGTGCGAGGGTCATTCCTGATGCACAGATACGATACAGCATTAAAAGGAATTTACTACATCTAAAAGTTAATTCCATGTATATTCCCAGCTTCTAAATGCTTTGCCATTCGACAACTTGTCCACCAATCAGCGTTACCTTGATCTCGGCAATAAAAACCAGCAGGGCATATCTCACAGCTGCCCTGGCCTTGTCTGGGCTGGTAGCTGCCTGGAAGGCAGGCAGTCTGTCTGACACTGCCCTGGAGCAACCATTAAATTGATTTTATTAGACTTTATATCTGGAGAACGACATTCATCGTCAGGCATAATCACGGTGCAAAAGTAAGAGCGGAGACAGACACGGGAAGAAAACTGAGAAAGTCATGGAAAAACAGGAAGATCACCAATGTACTGACAGAATAAAAACCACAGCTGAGGAGGACGACTCGTGCAGAGACATCACATAAAATATTCAGCAATGATGACAGACAATAGCTCGAAGATTGATAACTGGATGGCTGACCTTCTCGCAGAAATGTCCCACCGAGCAGACATGTTGTTGCGGTCTCTCCGAGCTCTGTCCCTCAGGACAGGAGTAGCCTTCCGCACACCGGCCGCTTGGCTCAGCCATTCCTCTCTGGCGGCAGTAATGACCCGGAGGACACTGCCGGCAAGCCTCCACTGTAGACCCACCACGGGAGCCTGATGGAGAGCGCGCAATATACATATCAGCTGGAAATTACCTCATTAATTGATATACTTTTAAAAGAACTGTTTGTGTGTGTGTGTGTGTGTTCTATCTCTACATCCACGTGTGCACACAGTGTTTGTTGACTTGCAAAATAAAATGGACATAATGAAAGCATTCAAATAGATAACAATGTTAATTTGATGCGAAGTAGATACCTATTCCCTCATCAGTTTCTAATTCATAACCATACAAAGGAGCTACAGCACATTTTAATAGGATTCTAGTTGTCCGCCGCGAGACAAGAATACAATTACATGATTAAACCACTTTGTGACTGAAATTATTCATAGGCGCCTAAGGGAAAGAAAAGGGGCTTCAATGGAAGTTTTCATATTCCTCCGCTCACTGAACTGCCAAGAAACACACCAGTTCATGTAAGGACATTAGCGGGAAAAACTGACAGTGTGTGCAACAAAGGGGATTAGGTGTTGTATTTCTCAGTTTAGTATTATGTCTCATCATTACATATTCATCATTAATTCATGAACAAAAAAGGGCAGGGGATTACTCATTACTGCTCATGAATTACAACTATATTACAGAAGATCAATATCTCACTTTTTATGGTTCCAACAGGGCAGGGCAGAGGGAGAGGAGTTCCAGGGGGGCAGTAGTGTCCTGCGGGGCAAGGGGTGGCGTGGGGGTTTACAGAGCCTTTGGGGCAGTGATATCCTGCAGCGCAGGGCCCTGCCGGGGCATCGAGACCAGTCCGATTACAGTGAGAGCCGGCCTCGCAGGGCTGGGGGTGCGCGGAGCCCAAAGGACAATAGAAACCTGAAAAATAGCCACAGAAAGTATCACTGAAATAAATCAACTTCAGCGAGTCTGAAAGTCCAATCAGGGGGATTACTGTAGGCACACACACGCTCCCTCTAGAGATAGAGGATTTTCTCAAACTCTGAACTTTTCATTCCCACACTCTTATTATCGGCTTCTTCTATTTACAGTTATCCCATCCGATTTTTTTAATGTTCCAGGGGGCAGTAATTACTTTGCTGCGAGAATATAAATCTGTTCCTTGCTGGTCTGACATCAGCAGTTTTTTTTTTCACCAGTTTTCTGCGCACCACCGCCAAACTATCTGCAGCTCCACAAGAGGGAAGTTCAACTCAAGCATTTCAGCTTTCAGGTCTTCATATAGGGGGGAAACTGAACCGTCAAGATTGAGGTTCTTGCGCGGGACGTATTCTATTTGAACAACCATCAGCATTTATCTTGTGCTGCCTTCACCGAGTTACTATATTAGGAAGATAATGTCATGATGGGGTGTAATTGATAAAGCCTTTTTCTGTAATTCTTGAAGAAAAAAAAGTGGGGCATTCATTCCTCAAACCACCATGTCCTGATTTCACATTTCAGTCCTATTTTTTTTATGTTGAAATAAAACCAAGACGGAGAGGTATTAAAGCTGGAATATGCTGCACAGACTGGACAGATCAGATGGAATCAGTCATATGTCACAGCAATTTCAGCAAATGGGACTACCATGTCAAGAGCAAGAAAGATAACGCGTGTGCCTGAGGGAATGAACAAAGTAACACATCGAGCTCACACTGTTCGCTGTGAGGATTTACCTACCCTGAGGGCATATATCTCCTCTGTAGGTGGAGCAGGTATAATGTGGACTCTTGAGACACGGTGGTGAGTGAGTCACAGTATGGTCTGAATCTGCCTGTGGCGGCGTTACCACTTCGATCCAGCTAGCGTCTCTCCCTTTAATAGAAAATGGCAGATAAAGCATGAAAGACGCCGAAGTTAATATCTTTGTCCCGCAGAGAGGAAACCAAAGAGGTGCCACTCCTATCTTTCTAAATGCTGATTTAACAGTTTAGACTTCCGAGGGAACAACATATTTTTTAAAATGTAACACTGTAAGGCAGTGATTAATTGTAGAATACTTGGAGGGGGAAGGTCAAGCTGAAAAAGCTGCTGCTTTGTGGGACATTTATCACAACACCACGAAAAGGCTTCGCTCTCTAGTTGAATAGTTTGAAGAAATTGATGTACTGCTCTTTCAAAGAAAGCATTTGTTGTGTTATTAGAAACTATTTTACCAGAATTACTGGAGTTATTGAAGCAGGACAGGTTGTGAATCCAGAGGGCGACGTCTGTCTTTGTGGTATAAACCTCCAGTATTTCACAAAGACAGATAAACAATGAGGAGTTTGCTCGAGGAGTGGGGCTGTCTGCACCTCCAGAACAGAAGAAACCTGCAAAACACAGACCTAGCACAAGGAGGTATTAGAAGTACAGCATGGACTGATTATCTATCTCAGCATGTGTGATCTTAGCTGATAATTTCATAAAAAATGGTTGATGTGGGCAGTGAGTCAGTGGTCTACAACCTGAACCTGTACTTAGCTGAACCATGACATGTGGGTTTTACACAATTGGCCCTCTATACCAGGGGTCAACAACCTGACAACCTGTAGTTTCATTGACTTTTTCCCCATCTGCATTCCTACTCTGCCTCTGGCTATTACTATTAAAAAAAATAACACTGCCGGAGCGGTCTCGGTAGATGATGGCAGGCCCGCTAGCTATGAAAGCTAAAGTATAGGTTCAGGCTTTAGGGTGGCAGCCTTCTTGTATAGTGCTCTCATATATAATTACAATGTTCTGAATATGGAAGAAAAGGGTTTTTTTTATGTCGCTATGCACATTGCCTATATGGATGGAATAAAATTACAGATTAAAAAAACTAAAGATACCCTGTGCAGAGCGGTGCTTCTCTCCTGGGTGCCAGCTGGTGCAGGGTGAACCAAAGTAAACCAAAAAAATAGGAGTTCCAGCGCACACCAGGATAAAACTTACATTTTATTTAAATAATCACAGTAAAAATAAACAACGTGTTTTGCATGCTGCTTCATCAGATTCGCTTTCTGTCTAGTCTGGCTTACCATGTGAACAGTGCAGGGATAAAGCCTCCGGGAAATCTGCCCGGAAACAGGAAGTGTGTGTTCCCGTTCTCAAAGTCCCGACACTACAGAAAAAAACAACAACAATCTCCGAGCTATCAACCTACACGCTGAAAATGACAAGTTTTGAAGATTTGGATTGCGCAATAAGGCAGGCCTGGTCTGTTCTTTCTGTGAATGATTGTAAAGATCTACAACATTTTCATGGAGGTGTTCCACCGAAACAGGTTCCCTCCTGACACTATTTTGCAGACGCACCGTCGCTGTGTGCGGGGCGTGGTGCCGCCCAGGACGATTGTGATTGGTTTAAGGAAACACAAACAGGCTAGGGAGTTTTTTTTCCACTATCTAGGAGTTAAAGTGCATTGAATCCCAGCAGCGCTGTGGAGATAAGTCTGGCTACACGAGACTACTTTCTGTCTAACCACTGTCAGGTGTGCCTTTAAGCAAGACAGTGACTAAACAGAAAGCAAATCTGATGAAGCACCATGCGAGACGCATTGTTTTTAATGTGATTATTTAAATAAAACAGTGTCTATCTTCACCGTTGTGCGCTGGAACTCCTATTTTTTTGTTTACTAAAATTACAGATTCATTGGAGATATAAATGTTGATGTAGTATCCTGATTAAACTTAATGGCAACCTTAATGTTGACATGGCACACTGATTAACAAGAACATTTAAAAATGTCACTTCATAATAAAAAAAAGGTCTACGCTAATTGAGCAATGATAAGCATGACTGTCCTCGGCTAATGGGAAATCTGGTGAAATCCCCACCTGTGGGCTGTGAGCCTCCAGGAGTGAGGCAGTATTTCCCTGGGGGGCAACGGTGGCAGTGAGAGGGAGAGGAAGCTCCAGACTCTGGGAGGAAGCTGCCGACAGGACAGGGTTTGGGTGACCCGCTACCCCGAGGACAGAAGTGTCCCATGGGACAAACGTCTCCATAAGGCTGGGAGACCGGAGAAGGCTCGGTGGACCCCGGGGAACAAAAATGTCCTGTGGTAGACAATGCGGTTAAACATCTCACTGCGATATTCAGGGGAAACTGTGGTTCAATACAGTGCAGAAACACGGGAGAAGAAAAGAATCCTTTTCTCTGACACTATTTCCCATGATGATGCTGGACTGTCAGACCTGGGCTGCAGGGTCCAGACGGCTCTGTCAGAGCACTGCTGTTACAGAAGGAGCCAGAGGGGCAGGGGGAGCAGTCAGTCGGGGACGTCCTGCTAGCTGATGCACTGACACTGCCCATCGGACACGGAGATGGCACAGACGAGCCCTCCATACAGAAGAAACCTGGCCAAGGCGGTGCACGTCACTGTAAGCTTCCGTTCACTTTTGTTTATTTGTGTACAATTTATAAACGTGAGTGCACGACGTGTGAGTTTGTTAATTACCTGGTGGGCAGGTGTTACAAGTGGACTGTCCAGGTGATGACTGAAAAGTGCCAGGGCTACAGATGGCCGGCTCAGCACTACCATGTGGGCACGCATGGCCAGGCGGGCACTGACATCCTGCGACACAATCAGATGAAGAAAAGTTCAAACTGTCATCTGCTCCCTCCCTGTTTGCAATGAAAACAACAGTAATGCGACTACAGAACATTGTAGTAATGTGTTAATTATTCTGAAAAGAAAGCATGGCTGCTGTATTTCACCATGCTCAATGCGGTGCCATGGAAACAAAAGAATGAAGAATAGAGTGACTCTGAGCAGTATTTGTCCTGTACAGTAAGCCTGTGGGAGACAAAGAGAAGAGAAAGCAGGCTCAGACTGCCCCTGACTCTGACAGTGATGAGTTCGAGACTCTTTATAAGTTCTGTGCCATTTCTTCTCGAAAAAAAAGGGTTGAGGATGCCTTTCAAAGAATCTGTAGGTGTGCATGTGATATAAGAGGTGGAGAAAAGCATCTGAGGCATATAATCACTTCCATGGTATATGATGGCAGTATGATTTGTTAAGTAATGGGTTTTGCTACACATCCACAGAACCAGTTACTACACCAGATACAGAACCACTACATTTAGAGAGCAGACATAAACAATACCAAAGATGCTCTATAACTAAAGATAGCGCATTACAAGCTGCGCCAGTGGTGTGACACACTTAACTGTCTGTGGGTGCGGCCTCATTTGAAAATGTAGTATACATTGTGTGAATGGGTTATATTTGCATAATGTATTTATATTTTCTTTTGCTATCATTAGATATTTACACAGCTAACAGCCATATTTAGCATTATTTAGCATTATTATGGCCTGTGGAGAATGGGTCCAATATTAACTTTGGTGACTAAGGGGCGAAAGAATCATAATCTGTGCTCACGTTCACTTCTCCCATTGGATTCAACACACTTAGGACCTGCCGCTAGAGATACCTGCCGGCGAAATACACGTGACACCAATACAGGAAATTACTGTAACACACACCTCATGGAAAAGACTTTCAAGTGATGTATTACAGATACAATCACTGATACAAGGGTGGGTCCTAAAGGAGTACATGCCAGCAGTTAAACGAATGTTAAAATGATCAAATATGTCAAAGAAAACGTTCTTGTAAAGCTGGGCTCAGACTACAGGAGTTTTAAAATGTTTTGAAATCCGGCTGCATCACGCACATAAAGGAGAATCTTCACAGATATTATTCTCTCTGATCTCATACATGCACACACTACAAGATTTGAAAATTATGGCGCAACACCACAGGATATTTATTAAGATTATGGTCCCAGAGGGAGCAACATCACGTCACCTCTCTCTCACGTGATCTCACGAGGAAGCAGATGTAAACTGATCAGAGACTGGTGTGTTGCGACAACTTACTGGATTAATGCTTTGCAGTGTGAAAAAAAAACAAAAACGAAAGAGGAAGGCTAAACGAGTCTAGATAAGAAAATGGCTGAGGAGTCAGCACAGGGGGGTTGTAGTATGCTAGCTAACGTTAGCAACACCGTCAGCTGCTCTGTACTGACGTAATCATCCAGATTTTAACTCTTAAATATCAAACATGTCTGATAATTATCGGGATTTGTAAAACGCTCACATTACCAGATAATCTGGGCCGAACATCTGGACAGACCGAGCTCCCTGACCAGATTTCTCCTCCGATGTTTGGGAGGGGTGGATCAGGGATAAAACAATCCGAAACGCCTGTAGTCTGAGCCCGGCTTAAGTTATATTTCAAACTAACTGCATCAACAAAAAGGGAAAGTAGTGACAAGTTGAACTGACCCGACTTTGAGAATCACCGTTCTAAACCACCCCATCATGTGAGCATATCACTATGTGGAAACCAGACTTACTGTACGTGATCAGACACTGTGTTAAAAAAGAAAGAAAAAAGAAAACGATGAAGTGCAAAGACTACCGTGGTTCAACCTGAGCTCACCCCTGATGATGTGTACTGTACCTGGCTGATGTCCAGACACTGATCCTGGTGGACAAAACCACCCCGGGGGACAGAGGAGGTCAGCAGAGGTCTGAGCCCATGAGGGACAGAAAGAACCAGAGTAACAAGCTTCACAGTCAGCCTCCGACTCAGCTGCAGACCTCCCCAACAAAGTGCCTACGTGGAGGAGACAAATTATCATGTTAGTAAAAAATAATGTCCACTCTTCTTTTACACACACACACACCCACACACACACACACACACACACACACACACACACACACACACACACACACACACGGAAATAGCATGGCATAATAGTGTCATGTATGTGCACCATATGACTCAATTTTTTCACTTGGTTAAGTAGCTAGCTGACCATTATGACAGTTTTATTGGGCTCACATTAGGTTTTACAACCACCTCTAAAGTTCTGGATATATTAAGCTGTTATATTGTACCTCTGGGGGCTTTGTGACACTGTACACTACATTTGGAGGAAGTGTAATAAAAAGCAAGAGGTCAGACAAATGTCACATGTCATGAGATTTATATACTTTAGCAACATGTTTCTACCTGGAGGGCAGGGGCTTGGCTTTGCACTCCCTTTAGGACAATAGTGGCCTGCAGGACACACGCCACCATGGAAATGAACCAGGGTTGAATCACCAGGAAGTGGGGACGGTGATGTGGTATCTCCTGTAACTGAGACAATAAACCTTTATTGGATGTCATTACTCATTAGATTAGTGAGTGAACTAAAAGGCCAGAGCCATTTTTTGCAGTCCCAGGGAGTGAAATACTACAAAGAGAAAGCAGTGGGGACTGGTAAATGTTCTGTGGAGTACTCTCCAGCACTGTGGAGTCAAAGGTCATGAAAATGTTAAGTAAAAACAGAAATGCATTGAGAGAAAATGGTCCACAGCACAGTATTTTTCAAGCTTGTGTCAGATTACATAGTTTTTAATACTACAAATATCACTTCGAAAATAACCAGTTGTGCATGCTGCCATGCATTTATTAAGACTACGTAAAGGCCAAGGACAATCAGCCTGCTACCTGTGGTATTACCCCAAGGTGTGGCCGTTCTGGATCCCTCTCGGCAGTAGAAGCCGGGGTTGCAGGGCCCAGATGGGGAGGAGAGGCCAACCTCAGCGCAGTAATGGCCAGACAAACAGGGCTGACATACTTCTATAGAAACTGCCCCTGGAACAATGAAAATACAACTCATATGTTTGATCGTAATGATACAAAAAACTAGAATTACCACAAATGTGAAACCCTTCTGTTCCCGAGTTGTGACGTTGAATAATGACCAGAAAAGTGTTTTTGCAGATCATTATGATGTCCCAATGAAGTTGACCTTTGACCTTTTGGATATAAAATGTCATCACTTTATCCTATTTGACACTTGTGTGAAATTTTGTCATACAGTGGAAACCTCTGATAGTGATTACGTCTGTCCGGGTCAAATTGATCATTATAAGTGGATGATTATTATTACCATTTAAAAAAATACATTTAAAAAATTCTCATGCAGATTACCATCTAATTGTATGTGTATTACATTAATATAAAGGAGCGATATCAAACAGTGAAAAGACAGCTTCACTATTTACTGAATTTTATTGACTATTCCAAAATACAGTGTAGCTGTTTCAAATGTTTTTCAAATTACTATAAGAAGACTATGAGAGAAAATTCATTGAGAGAAAATGACTTTCTTTTTCCCGTCATGATTTCAATGCTCATCAGCAACAGCCTCAGGTAGCCAGCCAGAAGCAGACGGGTTACTGCGAGGCAAAGTATCATGGGTATAAAGTTAAAAAACAGCATTTATATAGGAATGATTCTGTTCTACGCTTTTTTTTTGTAACTGTGATAACTATAAGTGATTCCCACTGTAATTAGCATATGAATTCTTGAGCTATGGCCAAAAAACATGTTTTGTGAAGTCATAGTGACCTTTAACTGCCAAAATCGAATGAGTCCATCCTTGAGTCCAAGTGAATTTAAAGAAATTCCCTCGAGGCGTTCCTGAGATATCGCAGTCACGAGAATGTTACGGACGGAAAACCCAAAAACATAATGCATCCGGCCACAGGTGTGTCGCCTGCATGAGGCCATAAAAACTTCATGAATCAGGAGCAAGTGAAATAAATTCCACTCCACTTGTTTTCAGTAATTGTGTCCTGATGAAGAAGGGTAAGAAACTATTTCATTGATGGAAAAAAAACCCCCACTAACATTGCCAATAAGTTCAGTTAAGTCAGCCCATTGTGTCCAAATGTCACCGCCAGTGTTCAGTGTAATTATTCGGTGTTATCTGTCACCGTGCACGGAGCTGAAGGTGCCTGCAGGGCAGAGAACCATGTAGCTGGTACCCTGAGGGCAATAGGACCCTGCAGAGCAGCGGCGTCCTGTCGGGCCCTCCTCTGGCTGTGCAGAAACAGAACCCTGGATACAGAGGTAACTAGGGGAAACAAGAGGATGGAGACAGAGATGATGGGGAGGGGGGAGGGGGGGGGATGAGG
>JAOVVB010045770.1:0-14919 GCA_028570985.1 Heterobranchus longifilis
CCTTGTGTGTAAAAAATACTTGGCAATAAACACGATTCTGATTCTGATTCTGATAAAACAATTTTTTGTACCAGCTAAACTCCCTGGAAATTAAAGACTCGTGATCAAGAGAAACTTAATTTCTACACACTGCTTAAAGTCAAATAAGAGTCTACAGCCATACTAGCTGCTCTTTGTGGCTGTACTTTGGCACAGCATTGGATCTAACTAAGGAATCTCTGCCTGTCTGTGTGTCCTTCACATATCTCAAGAACCGTTCATCCGATCTACTTCACACTTGGTACGTGTTTTGCTGAAGACTCAAGGGATTTGGCCAGATGGTGGTGCTATAACAACAAACTTTATGTTTTGGCCTGTCACTTTTGAACCTTAAGTCTCAGAAACAAAGTTATTTTTTTCTGGAATCCCTGAGTCCAGGCAAATCTATCCATAAAAGCCACGCCCATTTGATGATTGTATCCAAATCTGTTTTTTGTTATTCCAGGAGCCAAGAAATTGGCACACGCTCTGAACGGGCACTGCACTAGTTAATCTAAATGTTAGTGTCAACATGCTAACATGCTTAAAATGACAATGCTAGCATGCTTTTGTTTTAGCAGGTATAATGTTTACCATGTTCACCATCTTAGTTTAGCATGTTAGCATGCTAACTGACCGACACTGCCATCCCCAGAGCTGCTAGCATGGCTAAAAAAAAAAAAACAACCTAAAAAATCTGTGATTTTCAGATCTCTGTTGCATCTAAATTACAGCTACATTCATTTTCTTTTTAGGTTTACTTTTAGGTTTTCACTTGGCTGTGCAAAATATGTGAAAAAGCAGAACACAAAAGATGTTATAGGCCATTTAGCAGAGCTGTCAGTGTGGCTGCAATGTCATTTTAGTGGTTATTGTTGGTGGAGCGTGCGAAAATGCCACCCTGACATTTTCGTATCGAGAGAGGGAGGGGTGAGGAGATGGTGGCATGTAGAGGATGTCATTGCATGTGTCCACTCCAGGAAGAATAGCTGCTACCATAACAGGGTTTAATGGACAATAAAAACAGTAAATTGTTTGCTGTCTTGTTTTTTTTTTAGCTTTGGGAGATGCTTTTTTGATTGTTGAGTGTTCTGTTTTAGGACACAATTCTGCTGCTTCACCTCTGCTCATCTGTATATCATGAAACCTTTCGCGCTTCCTTCCTTCCTATCTGTCAGCTGCCCAAAATACCATCCGGAGGAGTTGCACATGGTGTTCACATGCTGATAACGGTGACATCCCAACAGGCGCTGATAAATAATACATTCAGAAGGACACAGGCCTTAACTGTGTCGGCTGTCGACAACTTTGCAGAAAGCTGTAATACCGCTCATGCTGTAAGATTATGAAACTGGCCGATGTTTTAACATGCTACAATGCCTCCTCCTCTTGCTCGTCTTGACTTACCTTGTCTGCTAACTCCTCCGCACTCTGCCCTGGTGTCTGCCTGCAGTTCAGTCAGCACTTTGAGTCCGCCCAACTCTCTGCACATAGAGAACAAAAGAGATAAAGAGAGGTTGAATCAAGAGAGGTGAGAATCAGAGGCTGTAGCGCTGCACGTTTCCGTTCCTGCATTCCTGATAAATTACGCAGAGTCCTCTGATCACTGCGTGTCAGAATGTCACATCTCGCTCTTACCAACACCACAACAAACTACAGAAGGAGATGCAAGTCAAATATAACTGAGGGGGCAAATTAGGAATAGTTTAACATTTTGGGAAATGTGCTTTTTTTGCCAAGAGTTAAGATTGATACGCTCAATATGAAGCTACAGGCAGCAGCCAGTTAGCTAGCTTAGCATAAAGACAGGAAACAGGGAGAAACAGCTATAGCCTGGTTCTGCCTAAAGTTAACAAAATCCACTCTTTCCTAAAATGTCAAACTATTCATTTAAAGTCCTCCACCAGACACATTTAAAGTATGTAAAATATGCTATGATTAATATTTTGTTTAACATGGTTTTTCCCACAAAAAAGTAAAAAATAAATAAAAAATAAAAATCTGTAAAGGGGCTGGAAGCACATCTACTCTTCTCCCTCATTGAGAAATTCTGGATCTGACCTCGAGCCCCGCCCACCACCGCTGCCATAGTAACGCTATGGAATGCTCCAGCCACAAGTGATGTGATTGGTTCCTTAGATATGTGATGTCATAAACCTGGCTGTCTGAATCCAGAATTTTGAGACTGTTGTTGGCACACTGCAGTTTCAAGGCAGAAATTCTCAGACATGCATGGTGTTGACTGTTCATTTCACTCACGATATGTCTTGTAGCAAATAAAAAAACACCATATAGATATCAGAGGGGGTCTTTAAGTTGAGCTTCTGTTGGTGCTGACCCATTCACATCTCCTCCTCTTCCTCACTACGATCTGCCCCTCTTACTCTGGTCCAACAGATCCATTCCTTAATGCATCTGTGACTCTGCGGCTCGTATTTTTTTTTCTGCTTCTGATAAATGGGCCAATTACATTGCATGAGCAGATCTGCAGAGGAAGGGAATTCCACCCATCGTAAATCACAGCAGCACGCAACGTTAAAGCAACCTAAGGCATCCATTAACAAAAACCTTGCCGGCAGCGGCTGAAACCCCTGAGCCAGAGTATTTTAGCAACGTTGAAACTGCTTAGAGTTTAAAAAACAAACCAAAGAAGAGCAGGAGATCTTACTGTACTGTCGCCTCTCCTGATTCACTGGAGCCATTAATCTATGCTGTTACTAAGCTGTATCATCATTTTTTATCACTGCAGTGATTCTTAAACTATTAGCTGGGGTTCTTCAGAAGACAAAAACATCTATTTTCTTTAATTATAATCCTGGAAAGGCTTTTTTGTTTTAATTACATTTACAAAAGACGCCAAAGTTACAAAGATACCAAAGCATGTTAAATGTCTAAAAACAAGCAACCATGCATGAACTTTGCCTGCCTGAAATAGTCTATGATTGGCAAACGTTTAATTTTAAATCAGGAACTATCTCATCAAATTGAAAGCAGTGTTGTGTAAGTTCACACTTAACAAGAGCCAACTCAAAGGTCAGTTCACGCAGATTACAATGAACTAGTCCACGTTCATGGTTCAAGTTCACAGTCACAAAAAAATGAACTAGTTTGAGTTCATTTCTTCCGTTTTTTCTTCCGGTTCGGCCTTGTTTGTCTGTTCCCCGGGCGAACAGTGTTTCTGTCCTGTTAAAATGATGCTTCCCGTAGCGCCTCCCTCCGAGCTTAGGGTTAGGGATAAAGTTTGGTTCAGATTTAGGGAGGGGGAAACGCATATCGACGGGGAAACAGTCTTCGACACAACACCGGCACGCCAGGTGTCGTAACAGTGAACTCTTTCGACATTACTGCTGTTCATTAGTTGCAAACTGATATTCAGTTCATCCAAAACATGAGCACGTTCAATGAACACCGTCTTTTTAGTGCGTTTATGCACAACGCTGATGATAAGTAAACAAGACCGGATGTGTGTTGCAACATTTGGTATCTGACAGATTTTAATAAATGGTGCTTAGGACACATTTCGGTCAGTACTAAAAATGTATTGAGGCTTCATACCCTGCATTAGATCTCAGGCTGAAAAACTTTTGTCAGAGAAACTAGAGAAGAATTCCTTCATCAATCATGTTGTGAGTACTCAATATATAATGTTTCATGTGCCAAATAGAAAAGAAGTGAAAGCATCTGCTCACATTTTGTAGGCGACTCACATATTTCTGCATGATTTTTTTTTTTTTTGTTTACCAGAAAGACACTGGAGGTGTTTCAGGAGTCCTGCAGACGGTTAATATGCAAAACACAGTATGAACAACTAATCACCATTATTGACATTACCTTTCCTGCTGAAAGATGGCAAACAGTCACCTGTAACGGTGTCATGTTGTGAGTTTTATTTGCTCAGACATCCGGCTCTTCATTCATCAGACTCACATTTACATGTGGGAGTCTCCCAGAAAAACTATACAATCATCTGCTGTTTGTGTGCTGCTGTAAAGGCTGAAAGTTTTATAATATTGGAGTGTAGAAAGTGTATAGAAGATGAAGCTTTAAAAATGAGTATTGCGATATTTGAAAAGTTGTGTACTGAAGCCAAGTGTCAAAGTGTTATATCAAATTCAAAGTCCTGACTGCACAACTTTCACTGTCTACTTTTAGTTTTTTTCCTCCACCCTTACATCAGTTTACTGTACGCTGCAAAAAAAGGGCATGAAAGCCGACTGTTCTTAAAAAATAAACGTTGCTGAATTTGATTTCCCAGTGAATGGTTTGTGTCATCATATTTATGTTGCAGAGTGTTAAAACTTATCTTAATTCTTTGGCAATATTGTTCTCTACTTTTATGCAAGTAAAGCATCTCGAACTGAACTGCACTGTAGGTGAAAAAAAAACAGAGAGGTGCATTATGGGAGGTAACTGGTGATCCATTTCTCTCCTGTGTTCTAGCCTTCTGCCTCCCATCCCTCCCTCTGTGGCAGACAGGTGTTCAGTGATGGGACTCAAACACCCCCAGCACGCTCCGTCCTGCTGCTAACACCACCCAATCAATCTGACCCCCTCCGCCATCCTTCCCCTGCCATTTGGAGCTGTTTTGAACCCCTTTCCTCCGGTTTTTCGGGGGGTCTGTGTTTGTGACGAGGCTCTCCACAGATGTGATTATAGCTGATGCTCGACTCCAGGTGTTGCTGACTTAAAGGGTGATTAAGCGCCGCAGGAAACATCCTGGTGAAGAAAATATAATTCCTGGCCTGTTGAGAGTGATGATCTCTCACGCACTCCCACACACACTGGCACTCTACCTCCCCCTTTCTCCCTCTTTCTCTTTCTGTAGTGCACACCTTATCTTTTTTTTTTTTTTACACCATCCAAAGAGATAAATTAAGGCGGCCAGGCAGGGAGTGTTCTGTCCTCTGTCATGCCCAGGGTGTGAAATCAGAGCGTGGTAATTAAAAATCTGTCCCTAGCTCAGCCATCTGGACCCTGGAGAGTCAGCGATTAACCTGCGAGGGTCTGCAGGGACGTGAGGAGGCAGGATGGGACCCCTGCTCAGAGATAACAGAGGCTAAGTTTTGAGGGCCACTATGTTGTTGCTATGCATGTCAAGTTTTCAATGACAACGGTTTTTTAAGAGACTGACCTCCCCCGAAAAACGACCCCATAGCTCGTTTGCACAAGCAGCTCATTACGACCCACAGAGGACTTTGACCCAAGAGACCAGTGTTCGTGTCCCGTTTGTCGTATTTTAACTCTGAGAAGGGTCTGACTTCAGTCTTGCAGACTACCCATTTCGCTACATGACCCTCCCCCCCGCATTATCGACTGAAATAACAAAAGTAACTAGCAGATTTTATCAGCTGTAGTTAGCTAGCTAATTAAGTTAATGTTAGCTTCATATGTTGGTTGACGTTTTAATGTTTCCATCTGACTTGATTCAAAAGACAATTTTGTAAAAAGAAAATAAAGAATAAAGAATAAATAAAGAAAATAAGTTTCAACTCGTCTCGTTTCAACTGGTCTGAACGGGAGTTAAGGAAAAACTGGGATGCTACTTTGTTTATCACAAAAAAAACCCTGACTCCAATTTTGTTACTGTAAAAGCTGACACGATAGATTTCTGTGCTGACTGAGTCATTTCCTTTTTGTGTGTTTTACTACAAAACCAAAAACCCCACTGTAGATTTTCAAAAATGCAATGCCTGTTGTTTTGTTTTTTAATTAATTCTTAAAGACAAGACAGCAGTGGTGCATGAGCATGCAAAAGCACTCACACACATGCAGAAAGTTCCGTCATCACAGTGTGACTGTATCATCCTCAGTGTGTCATAGGAGGACAATGAGGTGCAGGCTGCGATGTCACCGTGAAACAGGACACAGTGAAGGGCACATTCACATAAACAAACACAGTTGTGAATTGATAGGAAAGGTTGCACAGAATGAGTATAAATAAATAGGAATAAAGTTTATCAGGAAGATGAAAGAGGCCAAGATGTGACGGTAATATCTTCTTCCAGAGTGGCTTTTACAACGACCGCAGCAGAGGAGTAACATAAAACTGACCTCCAGAGTTATTAATGAACACAATCAAGATGGATATTGACTATTGAATGTAATATAGCACGGATCCCTGCCCTTGAATAGGAGAAAGGACGCCCCTCCCTCTGCACACAAAGATAAAGAGATGCAGCACAGAGAGCGGAGCTGTCTGGGGAGATGACGCCGAGTGTGACAGCTGAGCGTCCTTCTCCATCACTATTTCTGTTAGAGACCTCCAGGCTCTCATCACAACAGCCTCCAACACCCATTATACAGGAATATCGAACACTTTGGTCCCAAAATAGTATGTCCAGGAGGTTACTCTATTCTTATATATGATTAAACAGCACTGAAAACACACTAAAAGACTAGAAACTAAGTTAAAACATTATGAAAATAAACCCCTCTGTACATAATTGCACTTTTAAGTATAGTTTTCACTGAATTTACTAATACAATAATGCTACTTCTATGGCAACTACTACTGGAGCTGATATCTGTGTATCTGTGTATCTTGGAAAGATTATTATTAATAGTAACAGAAGAAGTAGAGGTTGTTTCTTCATCATCTTCTTACTTCTTTAAATTATTTTTTAGAACTGCATCTGTTTGCATCTATTTTTTGTTTTTGTCTCTGCTAACTTGTATCAGTATCCTACTATGTCAAAAACATGTCAGACTGAATTACTACTATAATTTGTATTTCTTCTTGAGATAAATCTCTTAGCATCTTATCCCGTGAATAAACTAAACTTGTATTGACTGACCAGTGTGTACATACATCAGAAAATCTATACAGGTACATGGGAAAAAAAACATTAGTTTTTGTCTGGTTAGTTACAAATAGATCTGGTGTTCATTGTTGGTTTTCGCAGGTTGGAGAAATTGGTACATTATCTTCCTGCATAGCTAGCTAACTAGCTAGCGACACTCGTGAAAAAAAGTGACGAAAGAATTGGCACAAAAATGTTATCAAATGTGAATGTTAGTTGTTATTTCAATTTACAGAAATAACAACTTTTAAATCATGTCATGAAAAACATGAACTGCTCTCAGCAACAGCTAAATCTACAGCTTCTGTGTCGACTGAAAATGACATTGGTGGGACAGATTTGTCACTTGCTACTGTGAATTATCGAGTATCTTTGGCATATAATAGTTGGCTCGTGTAGGACCATGTTGCTTATATCACATTCAAATTTGTGTTTCTTAACTGTTTTCCTAAAGTGGATTCAGCATTTGACATGAAGCACTTAACTCTCAATATATTAGCCTCAACCCCAACTCTCTTTCTCTCTCCTTCCTCGTGCCGCTGCCTCTCAGTCAGACCACCACCGCCCATGAACATTCGATTAGTCCGGACATCTGTGCCACCCCCAGCATGCCCTGCCCATCCTGCCATCTTAGAGATAGTGGTGTGTGGGTGCGTATATACATATATATGTGTGTGTGTGTGTGTGTGTGTGTGTGTTGGGGTTAATCTAGGTCCCAGAAGGGGGGAGGGGTGAAGGCAGTGGCCCAGGAAATGATGCATCCCCTGGGAGTCAAGGAGGCAGCAGGGATGAGGCTTATTGCTCCAGGGAGCACAAATGTGGTCTATTATGTTTATTAAATCAAACGATCAAGGCTCGGCATGTTTCTTCTTTGTTAGATTAAAGCAGTGACCGAGTGGTTTTCTTTTCCTCAAACGTTTAAAGACTTGCATTTAAAACCTTTGATATGCGTGTTATGTAACAGCAGTGTGGTTAGTGGGGTAGAAACAATGCCTGACACTGCTGTCACAGGAACAGCTACAGACTTTAGAAGCATACAAAGAAACCACATGTTTTTGTGTGACCAGGGTGGAAAATGAACACCCGTCACTTGCCAATATTGCTGGTGAATTTTGGCTGTGAGTGAGAGGGCTGTTCCCCTGGCCACTTTAGCAGGAAACTGGCCATCATGTGGTGCTTCTTCTTCACTCTGGAAGTCATATTTGTGAAGTGGCCGGTGTGGCTGGCAAATTTAAAAGGTTAACTTCCTGCCCTGTGTGTCAGAAATGATAGTTTTACAAATTGTGTACATTAAAGCTCTCTTCTCTGTGCTTCAACTGTGAGGAATCTGCAGGATTTTTTGCATTTGCCTTGAGTGAGGAAGCATAAACATACTTTTCCTCTGGAATCAATCAGCATGCCAAGAATAACACGGCCAGACTCCTGGGCTGTTAACAATATTACAAACATCCGGGCTTGTTTAGATTCTGCGGAGAGTTTGAGTGTGCTGCTCGGACCGTTTCTCCGACTGTAGGTTTGACTGAAAAGTAATAAAAGTGTATCTGCTTTGGAGAGCATTCTGCTCGTCATAGATTTCATCCAATTTGTCAGAAAGTAGCCAGTGCTTCCAGATGTTAAGATGTGAAACTTGAGACTTGGACTTGAGTCAGACATAAGCCACAAAAAATGCTGACTTGGACTTGACTGCTGGAAGACTTGACTCCCTAAGGATTTAAGACACTTGAGATTTGAGAGTTGCACTTGAGTCATAGAGGTAAAAAACCTTGAGACTGAGTGCTGTGAGAGCTACAGACTTGAAAGCAAACATTCAAGTCTCATGTTTTGTCCTCAGGACCTTGAAATTTGACTTGGTTGGACAAGACTTGGGACTTGACTCGAATTTGAGTCAAACTTAAGCAACAAACAATAAGGACCTTCACTTGGACTTGCCTTACTTGAGACAAGACTCCCTAAAGGCTTGAGTTGACTTGAGCCTTAAACAGTCTCACGCTTTACCCTCAAGGACTCGAGACTTGTTTGGACAAGACCCTGGTCGACTTAAAGAGATATTTTGCTGATTTAAACCCAGCTCTGTCATGGTAGTGAGCTCTGTGTGTAGATGAACAGTGTTTGGCTACCCTCCGTGGTTGCAGCGCATGGAATTTATCGCGGAACAGCGGAGGTCTGCCGAGATCCCCTGGTGCGTGCCCACTGCACACGGACATCATCTGAAATCCACCGGATGACACGTTTCGCGTCACCGGGCAGACTACACACAGACTACACACAGAGCTCACACTGACACAGAGCTGGTTTAAAATCGGCAAAGTAGCTCTTTAAGACATCTACTCAAGTCAGACTTAAGTCACAAAAATTAGGACTTGGGACTTGGCAGTGTTGTAAGACCTGACTCCCAAAAGGCTTAACTTTACTTGAAAGCAAATGCATTCATATCTGAAGTTTTGCCATTGGGGACTTGAAGCCTGACTTGGCTCATGTTTCACCTTCAAGGACTAGATTTTAGTTGAGACTTGGTTGGACAAGACTTGGATTGACAGCTTTTAAAAACAACTCTGGTAGGCTTGAGACTCGAGTCCAACCTAAGTCAGGTCTTAAGACTTGATTTAACTTGAGTCTTGACTCTTTAAAGACTTGACTTGAAAGTTTTGCCATCTGGGACTTGAAACCTGACTTGAGACATGGTTGGACAAGACTTGAGTCTTGATTTGGACCTGCCTCTAGACACTCTAGAGACTTGGACTCGAGTCAGACTTAAATCACACAAAAATTAGGACTTGGAACTTCATGTGGACATGACAGCTGTGAGACCTAATTCCCTAAAGACTTGGCAAAAGGTCTCATGTTTTGCCTTCAAGGACTAGACTTTAGTTGAGACTTTGCTGGACAAGATTTGGGACTTGACTTGGGCTTCCCCCAAAAAGACATAAAAAAACAGCTCTGATGCTTCTATCCAGACAGAGCACAGCGTGGTTGAATAAGCTTAAAATCCAAAATCAACACTGTGAGAAGCAAACAAGTGCAGCGAGTACAAAGGTCGAAGCCTTTAGCGCAACAACATCCTTCCTACCTCATGTTACCTTCCCTCTGAAGCCGTGTACATCTCTGAGAAACAAGTTGTTTTAAAATACAAAACAGCACCTTCACATCAAGATGACTTCAGTAAGAATGGTGCTTTTAGGAAGCTCGGTCCAGGATTGGATGGATTTTTTTTAGGTAGAAGGCAGCGGAGGGGTCAAAGTGGTCAATAAGGCGTGGATGGCTGCTCATTCTTCCTTCATTCCTCCTTTACTCCCTCTCTGCTTTCTAACTGTAACGCTCAACGTTTTCCATTGTGCTCTCAAGGTTTTGTGATGCTTCTTGTTTATCGTAGGATACTTTGTGAGCTGCTCTTCTAGTCTCAACATTGACGCGTGTGAAACAATCTGTGGCCTTGGAGCAGCTTGCCCTCGAGATACAGTACGAGACACCCGGACGTTGAGCTCTTGCGTAATTATGACTCGCTGTGTGCGTTAGTAATAGGCCTGGATACGTAACACACATGATTGGATGATTTAATTCGAGTTGTACATGACGACGCCATCGTGTGATGAGCTAAGAGTGGGAAAAAACAGCACGTCTGTGGTCGTTTTCTCGGTTTTCCTGTGAATGCATGCCGCTGTCAGCGACTGTATCTGTCTATGAGCAACATAAAAACACCAACCCCCCCCCTCTCTCCTCATCCTCCTCTTCCTCTCCCGGCCATCTGCCTGATACAACCACTACATGGAGCTTGTGTGTGGTCGACTGCTTTCTCGTCACGGTATGGAGGGCGAGAGAGTTGAGAATGGATGGAAAACCTCACAGGAGGCTTGTGGGATTCCTCTCTGGTTTTCTGCTGCCTCTGTCTTTCGCTTCCCCCTTTGCACATCTCTCTCTCTTCCCTGTCTGTCTCTTTTTCATTCTTTCTGCTCGTGCAAATATCCCCCCGAAACAGATGCCCTTAATTCCTCTGGCTCCACATTATAAGATCTGCCCAATCCTGAGGGAAGAAGGAGGAGGGAGGAAGAAGAAGAGAAGGGAGTCCATTCTCTTATTCCCCTCACATATACACATGTATGAAAGGAGGTACAAGATGGGGGGGGGGGAATAAAAGCAGCAGCTCACCTGACAGCGAGGAGGCTTTTAGAGATTTTAGAGGGAGGAGGGGATTCCATGATGTAAACCAGCCAGCGGCATCAATCTTGCCCCTCGAGTGCTGACAAAACGACAGCGTGGATATGAAAACCCCCCCTCCTCCTCTGGAACACACCCTGTTTTGGATGTGATTAACCCAGATGCCCCCAAAACAGAAAAAATAAACAATACTAGCCCCACAAAACAATTTAAATCCTACCTTTTTTGTTGTATGTGTGGTCTCTTTCCGTGACGCCAAACACATCCAGTCCTGTGGAGTAGTATCCACGCTTCCTCCCCTCGTTCTGTCACACACAAACACACACACACACACACACACAGTCAGTCAGCGAGGCAGGCGAGTACATCCACACACACTCCTCTCTCTGTATGCCTCTCCCTCTCTCTCTCTCTGCTCCAGCTGAGATCCTCCCTGCCTCCCTCCTCACTGCTGCTCTGAGTCTCCACCCTTCAGCCAAACGCTCAGGCTGCAAGAAACTACCCTCCTCCTCTTCCCTCCTTCTCTTTTCTGCTATCGGCACACACTCCCTCCATCTCCCAAAGGTCCACAGGAAAAGCCTTGACTGTCTCTCTAAACACCTACAGTAAACAAATGCATACCAGGACAGCTGACAGTCTGGATTAGCTGGATTTCCGTCTTGATAAATATTCATACTGGTCCCTGCATACGTTTCAGCTGCTTATTTTCCCTCCTCTGAACACACATTTAAGTTCTATGCCTGCCAAATGTAGGCTACTGTGGATGTTTACAGGCATTGCATGCGAGAAAAAAAATTCATTCAAGCCTCAACAACAACAACATCCTGCATTGCACACATGACATGAGCCCTGCCAGAGTTTAGGCTTTTAATCTTTAAACCACTTGTATATTACAGTGAAACCATCAAAGATTAAAACAAAAAAAGAAGGACTGTCCCAGCAACTGTGCACCCACACCCCACGCATAAACAAACAGCGTTTCTTGCTGTTTCACATCTGAGTGTTTACGGACTGGATTTTCTGCATGTACAGGACACACTCAATTAAGGCGAGATCAGCAAGATCAAGAGTGTACGTGTGTACGTGCAGCTGGTGTATGAGAAGGAGTGTTATTACCTTAACTAAGGAGGTTATGTTTTTGGTCCCATATATTATTTTTTTTTGTGTTGTTTTTAGTTAAATATCTCAAAAACTATTGGATGGATTGTCAGGAAATTTGGTACAGACATTCATGTTCCCCTCAGGATGAGTTGGAACAACTTTGGTTATACTTGACATTTCATCTAACACCATCATCAGGTCGACATTTTAAGTTGTCCAATAGTTTGGCTTATGACAAGTTACCTGTAAAATACCTGTAAAACTAATGACATTCCCATCATCATCTGCTGTATATTTATTTCATTCTGATTAGCAATTGTTAGCATGCTAATAAACTAAAATGGTGAACATGGTAAACATCAGCATATTAGCATTGCTAGCATGACTATGTTAGCATGCTATGTCTAAGTACAGTTTCACAGAGCTGTTAGTATATCTGTAGACTTTTAATTATCCTCCAAATTTCCTCCAATCTTCACCAAATTTGGTATATTGACTATTTCTATGAGCCTGAAAAAAGTTCAATGTCAAGTTTCCGTATAGCCTATGGTTACATTTGCCGTTAACTGCCGTAACACTTAATTCACATGTCGGATCCACACATCTACACCAAGAAATCCTGCAAAATTCACTGATAAGTGGTGCTACAGCAACACGTTAGTCTGACTCACTTACAAATGTTGAAGAGTTCATCCTTTTACAAAGCCCTAGCAGTACTGGAGAGGATTTGGAAATTCTCCCAAAAAATATCAGCCAGCCAGCATGGTTGTATGTTACATTTTATATAAATTTTGAGGATTGTACACTATTTAAGAGCATTGTAGTGTGTGATGTTTTTCTTGTATATTTCTGACTGTGTGCATGTGTTCAAATATATGCACATTTCATGTTGGTAAGAGCATACAGTACATCTGCTTTCATGCATGCGAGTGCTTTGCCTGAAGGTAAACTCAGCTACTGTTACTCATCTTCACCCTACTGTCTGAACTGAACGCCACGTTTTCTGTGAATCACATTTTCCTCTGCTTCATTCATGCAGATGTTATTCTCCAAGAAACTTACAGTAACAGTTCACATCCAAGGAGACACAGAGAAAGAGAGGAGGAAGATGGAGAATTAGTGAGTCATGGTTCCTGTGGAGGCGAACACAGGAAGCCTCTGTCACCAGGATACCACAGTGATCTGTGATAGCCTTTCCTGGGTCCCCTAAGCCAGTAGTTTCCAACTTTCTGAGCCTAACATCCCCGCCACGGGCCAATCAGATGAGCTCAAGTATCCCTTCATCATCAACACCATCTGTCATGTTCCAAATATGTTCTTATGAATGGATGGAATGGATGTTATTTACCACTATTAATTATATAGAAGGGGTACGATTGCAAATATTTTTTACATACAGTCGAATCATCAATGTTTAGATTGCTTTGGCCAAGTTTCCATTCTTACTACTTGGAGTGGCAGAAGATGGACTTTTTTTTCCCCAACCATTTATCCATTACTTTTAATATTTAGTTAGCTATTTACAGTTTGTCCATTAGCCTAAGATGAGCTATTTCAACTGTTTCCATTACATTTAGCGACCTATTTCAACTGTTTATCCATTAGCCTACTTTAAGCTAACTATTTCAAATGTTTATCCATTAGCCTACTTTAAGCTAACTATTTCAACTGTTTATCCATTAGCCTACTTTAAGCTAACTATTTCAAATGTTTATCCATTAGCTTACTTTAAAAGTAATAATCCTGAAGATTTTCATTTAAATAAATGTCTGTTAAGTCACTCTATCGCTGATTGAGGAAACACAATAGTGACTGAGCCTATGACCCACTGATGAAAGCCCTTGCATTTGTAGTATTACGTTTGTGGCGACATTCCCGGGAAAAATCACAAGCGGTGAGAGTGGAGAGGGTAGGCGGAGCTAACGCAACAGAGTTGAGGGATGACTACAGATGATGAAGCTTCAAAAACAAGTGAAAGTGAGATCCAAAAACACACCTGTAGTTACCGCCATAAGCGACCATTGGCTTATCGGCAAAGAGAACGAAACAGAGATCTTCGAGATTGTAACTTTGAGCTAACTATTTCAACTGTTTATCCATTAATTTGAGTTAACTAATGTTATATTAACTGTTTATCCCTACTTTTCCCTCCGTCTATCCATTACTTTTAGCTAGTTCAACTTCTCTGCTAGTTTTCAAGCATACATCGTTTCACATACCTGCAGAAATACCCCTGCTGAGGTACAAGTACCCCTGGACGGGAGCTACAGTATGTTACGGCCTCACTAAGCATCAGCAGAGACAGCAACAGTGAGACCGGCCGCCCCCCCCCTCCATCACTAGAGAAGAGATAAATCCAGAGATTTGTTTATTTGTAATCTGATTACTATGTTTTATTATCGGCTCTGGGGATCATCTCTGAACCTTGTGGTGTCAGTGCAGCTGTTTTGGTTAATAGGCTGGTTTATTAAATGCTGTTAATCCAACTCTAAGAGGACACGGGCAGATATGGTGCAGACTTGATAATACTAAAATTACCTTTTCTAGTGCAATAAATAGTGCTGTTTTGTAAGAAGTTTGGAGCTGAAATACATGTCAGCTTTTCAGGAACTAGGAGACACTGCTTTTGATTCAGATTTTGAGGGTTTTATCAGCCTGACGTGGTGTAAAATTTTAACCTAAAAGGCAGAGTGTAACCCTTTAGTTTAGGTTAAAATAACAACGTTTTCACACAACAATGGTGATTTGGGGTGAGGAAAACAAGTCAGAAGGATGCTCAAATGATCCTGTACGAGCAGTGTTTGTATGAGTGTGTACGTGTGTGTGTTTGTGTGCACGAGGGGTGGGG
>JAOVVB010045778.1:0-14919 GCA_028570985.1 Heterobranchus longifilis
CTTGTTATGCACCGTGACATCAAGTCAAATTCCTTGTACGAGAAATCTACTTGGCAATAAATGATTCTGATTCTGATCTTCATGTTAGGGCTGCACAATATGAGGAAAATATGCGATATGCGATATCATTGCTGAACATTGCGATAACGATATTACTGTTTATCAGTCATATCAGTTCTGCCTTTCTGCTTTTCAGTATTCTGCTAAAATACAACAAATTGCTTGTTGAATTAAAAATACATTATTGTATTGAACAAATTGAACATTGAACTGAACACAAAAGGCACCATTTAAAAAAAAAAAAAAGAAGTTACATTTTAAAGAGCAGTTTTCTACCGATACTCTCTTTAACTCAAAAAATCCCTGAGTGTCTTTCGCGATGTGTTTATTATACAAGTTGATATTGCGATGACGATTAAAAAAAAACATATATTGTGCAGCCCTACTTCGCGTGTATACCTCTTGTGGAGTAGTATGGAAACAGTATGAAACATCATGTTTTCATGGGGACTATTTTTTGGTAGAAAGTAGTTCCAATGAAATCTGTGCACTGTGAGCTCTTTGGATAATCCACAGTAATCTGGAAAACAAATAATGTTTGTGTCCAAAGTTTAGAATAGCATATTTTCTTTCGTTATTCATACTATTGTTAAACAATGATTTCAGAAATGCTTGTAATTGTAATCATGGCGTTTTCCTCTGTCCTCTTCCAGATCCTGGTGAATTCCATTACCCAGCCAGCCTTGCTGTATGAGAATGTGGTGGTGAGCGACGGGAGCCCAATCCTCAGAGATCTGCTCTTCAGCCCAGATCATCAGTACTTATACGCCCTCACCGATAAACAGGTAGGACAATCACACACACAAAATACAATGATGCACATCCCATAATGCAGCCTACATGTTGGTATGTTTGAAATGACATACACACAAACTCACACTCACACTCTCACACACACACACACACACACACACACACCTCCTCACTCCTGACACTGACACTGACACGAGATGGAGTGAAGTTTAGAAAGTGAGAGCAGAAGAAATAAGAAGATGAAGACAGTGGACTATCACCACAAAGACCTGATGAGGTATTAAAAACATACACTGGGGGAACGAGCAGCAATCAAGCTAATTACACACATACAGTACCACATACAGCGCATGAATGCATTTGCAATTTAAACAGTATGACACACGCATACAGTCATACGTGCTAATTAATATGATGAATATTAAATGTGTCATATATAGGATGAAGCCCCATACCACCCTTCCACCAGTATACATACTATCTTTGCATTTTAATTGGTGTGTGAAAGATTTATCATGAAAATGTGTGACAGCTTTATTTTTTATTTAAAATAAAGTTTCACAAGAACAACAAAGTGAAATCAATTGACAGTGTTGACCTTTGAGGGTACGGGGAGCCAGAGGGTCCAAAATGGAGGAAGCTTATAGCTTTGTCATCCACTTTTATTTCACCTCCATGTGGAGTATAAACTGCTCAACAACAGAGGCGTGTTTTACAGACACTTATGAGACAGACAATTATCTTTTGAATAAGCTGTGTGATTATCTCGTTAACAACTCGGCTAACAAACTTGCTAACTTTCAGTTATAAATATCTTGTGAAGATGAATTGTGTCACTGTCAGGTGTGACCTGGCCTGAAGTATTTGGTAGGGTGAATGATGCAGTTGTAACATGGATTCATTCTCCAGTCAGGTCTTAATATCAGGGCATTTTACAGGAGCAACTAGGGCTGCACGATATGAAGAAAATATGCAATATGCGATAACATTGTTGAATATTGCAATAACTATATTACTTGTGATAAATAAACCGTCATATCAGTACTGTCCTCCTGCTGCTTTCAGTATTCTGCTAAAATACAACAAATTGCTTGTTGAATTAAAAAAACTGAAAAGAAGTTATTTCTGACATTATTTTATTGAACACCATTAAAACCACTCCCTGAGTGTCTTTTGCGATATGTCGCAGTCTTTCGTGATGTGTTTATTACACAAGTTGATATTGTGATGCTGATAAAAAAAAAACATTTATCTTGCAGCCGTAGAGCAACCTGTTTTAGGATAACTGATAACAAACAACAAGGGAATAGAATAGTGTGGTCATGAAAGAAAGTTACTTTACAGAACATTATTACAAAGTCAAGAATTTTTTATTTTTTTTTACAGTAGTCACTGACTATGTTTACATGCACACAATATTCTGGTTTCTGCTCTTATTCCGAGAAAGACAATATTACTATTAAGCTGTTTACATGGCTAATGAAAATTAATATTCCACTAATATTCCTGTTTACATGCAGTCGTCAAGTTTTTTATGGAAAGGACTTGTTGGACCGTGCGAACACAGCCTCCCTCTTTCATTCGATTCAGTGGCGATATTTGCGCATGTACAAAAACCTGTTGATATCCACTTTTCACAGTGTTTCATGTAACAGTGACTCGCAGCTCCGGCTGTGACAGCACCCTCGCCTCTTCCCAGGGCTCCTGACTGACGGGACAAGACCAACTGAGACGTATATTCTGAATGCGCTGTATACATGTTCACAGCATGCTTATAAAACCTGAATAATACCGGCATATCCCACATGTCTTAATCGGAAAATGCTATATTTGGAAAAATGCCCTTTTCAAAATATCAAAACACAATATGATGTTTACATGACCCATATCAAATTTAGAATATTTTCATATTCAGAATAATAGTGGAATATAAGTGTGCATGTAAACATACTCATTGATGCTCAGTTTTATTATGTTTTTATTGTGTTTTTCACTGTCTCATTGGCTTCTCATTTCCTGTAGTGACTCCTCTGCAGAATGATATGTAGAATAATAATCCTGCAGCTGTTGTTATCTTGTTGATTCTGCAGTTTGCAGAGTTCAGCTATGGCCATTTCCTCTCCTTGCTTTACCTGCACAGCTCTCTTATCTCATAACGGTTAATGACTGCGATGTGATAACCTTCAACAAGACATCCCGCTACGTGGACATGTAACTGCCATGTGAGTGCTGTGTAATTTACCAGCAATTAGACTTAATTGACTTCCCCGTGTCTGAATAAGCGCAAAGAGGAAGTGGAATGTAATTGATACAAATGGACGGTGTCTGTGTTGATGTGACAGGGGAAATAAGGCCCTGCGATCATGGACAGCAGTCCAGGAGAAAGAAATAGTTGATTCATAATGCGATTAAATCCTCAAATATATTAACAGTGAGTGCCTAGATTCACATGTGCTGAATTTCTACAACATTACAAAAGCTAATGGCAGGAAGGTCCAAAGTCCTCACTTATGTCTGTGGATAAGAGAAACAAGAGCTTTGGGAAACCTTCAGAATAGTATTCTGTCAACAGACTATAATCTCATTAAAGATGATAATCCCAGCATGCATTGGGCCCGTGTTTTCCAAATGTCTCTGTTTCAGCAGCTGCTCAGCTGAATGAAGAAAAGTCCATGCTGGGATTGTTCACAGATTTCCCCTCTGAACTCCTGTCCTCTGCATTAAAGATGACTGCTAATACCACCAGGAAGTCTTTTTCAATTATTAAAGCCAGCGTTTTATTTTTGATGAGCACTGATATGTCCTCTACATGTCTGTGCATGTTAGTGCAGTGATTGTCAGGAGGTCTAGTGACAGAAGAGAAACCAAATGATCCAAGGTGATGCTGTTATATCATGGCTGGATTATGGACCAGGCCAGTGCCCCGGTGCCCCAGAGCCTCAGACTACCAGGGAGCCTCCAAGCCTTAGACCGCGTGAAGTGTGTGGCCCATGCAACACTTCCAAAGGAAGTTGAATGCCAGGGCCCTCAGTGCACACAGCGCAAGCTGACCACGAGGCCCCTGGATGCTTATTGCGTGAGCTAACCAACTATTGCTTACAGTGTGAAGGCCCCCAGGCCATTTGGTGTTTAAAGAGTGAGCTGACAACTAGGGCCCCTGGGCTCCTCAGCACTTACAGTGTGAGGGCCCCTGGGCCCCTCCACGCTTTTTCCTGGTAAAAGGTCCCAATTTTCGTCTCTTGGTTTTCTCCCATATGACACATTTTCTTTCCTGGGAATTAAAAGTAAAATTTAAAGTATTTAACAGAAAAATGCTGTTGCTGTGACTGATGATAACAAGACTCCACTTTGGACAGAGCGAGGCCAGCTGTTTCCCCCTGCTTCCAGTCTTCCAGCCAGTGGTTCCCAAACTTTTTTTTGCAAGGCCCCCCTTTTGTAACCTGATGCCGTCAGATGGTTGTTTCACAGAACCATCTGAGAAGCCGTCATTAGAAACTGTTTGGAAAAGGGCAAGCACTTTCAAAAAATACCTGGCAGGTGATTGGACGAACCATGTGTCTATCAGACTTTGACTGCCAACACCAGTCAGGAGAAGTGTAGAAAAGCCTTCAGTGCTGTTCTTTGCTCTTCTTTCAATGAAGAAATATTATCCAGTTCTGATATAACCAAAACATGTTTAATGAACTGTTGTGCAGCTCACACACCTGTACCACGCCCATACCTGCCGGTAGCTCCTCGCAGCGCTGCGAGGAGTCCAGTCAGATTCTGACCGGACCCAAACACTTGGCAAGATGAATTTTAGCGATCGCGTGAATTTGTTATAACATGTTAACTTTTCTTGGCTGCAAGGTGCTAGATTTATATAATGGCTTCTCTTGTATTGTTTTTCCACAGATCTGTGCTGTGATGACACTTTTAGTGTTACAGTTTGTCAGTTCAGTCTGTGTAATGTAGTTTCTGTAAAAATGAGAACAAACTAATTGACAGAGTAGATGAAATGGAATGAGCATCTCTTTGTAAAGCAGTAATGGCCGAGCTCCAACATTGACCAAATCCACAGTCCAGTCAGAGAAAAGGAGAGAAAGATATAATTGGTTTTCAGGATATGGTCTGTTGCTTTCTCCGACTGTTCCTGCATCATCTGTTCAATATTCCTCGGGCTCTTCACTTCTGTCTCTCCGAGATGGAGTGAGTTTGTGGAGTAACTGCTCTCCCAGTAGCAGCTTCAGACAGAATGTGAACTTGTGTCCAGACGGTTCAGGAGCAGAGTGTATGTAGAGCCTCCCCGGCCTGCTGATGAGGAGCGTCTTCCGAGCCAGAGGCTGTGTGGACCAGAGATAATGTATCGGGGTTTAAGGTCCCTGGGCGAGCCTTGGGTGTAAAAACTTCTGCTTTTTCAAGCCAAAAAAAGTATCCAAAAGAATGACTGCAGCTGTTTTCTCTAGATAGACATTTAGTTGCTTTCACGGATCCCGTGTGAGAACACAGTAGTGATATATGATGCCCAAGAGCAGTGTTGGGACTAATGTGTTACAGTAACTCCATTACTTTGGGCAGTAACTTGTACTCTAGCGCATTACGCATTATTATATAAATTAAGTAACTAAATTACCATTACTGAAAGGTTTGTTACTGCGTTAGTTAGTTCAGTTCAGCTTTATTGTCCCGCTAGGGGAAATTCAATTTGCAGCCACAGTAAGCCCACAACCACGATGATTATAAATACAAAACACAACAGTACAAATAGTACAAATCACACAATACAAGATCTTGTTACAAAAATAACTTCTCGCCAGTTTTGTATAAAGTGCCAAATGAGTGTAAAGTGCAGAAGCAACGGGTCATAAAGTGCAGTGAGTCTCAGTGCAACATTCATTTGATGGAGTTCAGCAGACCAGTGGCTACAGGAACAAAGGATTCTCTAAATCTTTATGTCTTTCCTGCAGGCACCCTAAACCACCTGCCTGATGGCAATACCTCAAACTTCCCCTGCAGGGGGTGAACAGACCATAACAGCATTGGCCTTCCTGACAACCTGTCGATGGTGGATGTCAATAATCTGGGTCTGACTTACTCCAATGATTTTGCTTGCCACTCTGACAAGACTGTTAAGTCTGTTTTTGTTGGACAGGTTGAGGTTGCCATACCATGCAACCATACAAAAGCTTAGAACAGACTACAATAAAAAAGTGTCATCATTATTGCACACACACTAAAAGAGTTCATCTTTCTCAGAAAGAAAAGGCACTATTGTACTTTCTTAAAGACAGCATCTGCATAGGGAGTCTGATACTGTGCTCATGTACCAGTAGCATGACGTTCATCTTTCGTCAGAGCAGCGATGTTGGCAGTGTCAAGATATTTTAAGACAAAAGATTATGACAACAGTATAGAGCAGACTGCAAACTACAGCTGGGTACTTGGTTGCAGGTAACGAGCTCAATGATCTAAAGTGGCGGTATTACACTCAAAAGGATTACAGCATAAAGACACAGCTAACAGTTAGCTTACCAGTGTAACAGTTACTGGAGTGGTAAGATTTGTCTTCTGAGTTACGTAAACAAACAACGAAATGTGTAACACTGACCACTGACAGAACTTAATGGTGCGTTCAGTTGCCCCTCAGAAATTCATGGTGCGTTCAGGTAAAAAATAAACAAATTTAATGTTGAAGCAGGTATAGCTATCACCTCATCTTCAATCTGTTATTCAAGACTTTTGAAATGTACTTCAGTATAGCAAGTGTAGTCCAACTCAATGCTAAGCTTATGATCACTAACTAATAATGATTAGCTTGTTGTATAAAGCTGATAATGTCTTTGTCAAGTTATTTGTTATGACCTTCTGTCTTGCGGCCCTCAGTGCGGCCTGCATTAGGACTCTTCTGAACACCTGTTCCGTACATACTCTCTGTGATAATGACTTTCACAAGTGAGGTGTACCTTCACCCTGTTTGTCTTCTCCTCCTCCTCCTCTTCATCCCTCCATCCCTCTCTCCTTGTTGAATAATAGAAATGCCAAGTGATGAGAGCTCAAACATCAAAAAGCCCATTTCCCAGCTTGACAGAGCAATTTACCTTTTCCCATATTCACTCACACACATAATTAAAAGTGCTGGATTGGACTGCAGCATATAGACTGCGTATCTGTATAGTGGTACTGACTCACGTAGAAGCATGCACACACACATAGGACCAAAACATAAAACTGCCCCATTCACTGCAGGAGGAGAGTTTTCGATTAGCGAGCGATGGATTTATACATGGCTCTCTTTGTGTCTCTGCTGCACACGCACGCACATACACATACACACACGCGAGTGCACACACACCCCCACACACACACAGTCTCTCAATGTTCTTTCACTCCGTGTATCTTTGCCTGCCTCTAGCTTTTGGTCTGTCTCATTCTGTTCTCTGATACCATGTCATTTTTGTGCCCATAAAAATGAACAATGGCACTAAATCAATTTTTATCATTGCTGTTGTTTCCTCGTTACATGTTCAAATGGTCCCGATCTAATAAAACATCAGGGCAGGAGAGATTTTTCATCCTGTCATCACCCTCTGTTGGTGATGTCACTGAGACAGAGACATCCCTATGGATGACATCACCTAATTGCTTTAAAGTAAATGACTAATTGGATTACAGCTCATAATCTATTGATTTCTACTATACCTTTGGACCATATTACTCACTTATCATATAATTACCAGTCTTGCTGCTACTATTCTGCCATGAGGTGAAGCTTTCTATTCACCTATGTCCCATTATATGACATATTCTTTTATTTTAATACAGACTGTCTGAGGACTTGTATTTTACATTTGTGTTTGATTGAGACTGCCCTCTACCGGAAAACGACAGCAGATGTTGTTTGTTCAAGCAGTAATTACAACTGACGTCACCCTCTAGTGTTCACAGATATTATAGCCGGAGGAAAGCAGGGAGTCGTGTAATGTATATTCAGAGTGATAAATCTGGTTAAGGCAGGTGGGAGGGGTGATGGATGGGTCAAACAAGCACAGGACTTTCCCCGCCGGAGACCGGTGTTTGTGTCCCATATGTAACCTAACAACTGGAATGACACGTGCGCGATGACATGATTCACATGCGTAGTCACATGATTTATGTATGCACAGAAGTGATTTAATGTAGCAAATATACTGATTTCCCAAACCACAACCTAATTTTGTAACCGTACCAAGTTGTTTTGTCGCCGAAACCTAAACCTACCGAAACAACTCGGGCTGCCCCCTATTAGTTGATTAGTCAACTAATCAGTCGTTTTGGTCTTAGTCAACTAAAATTTCTTTAGTTGATTAGTAATTTTTTATGTGTTTACATCTGGTACTCGCAAGATTGAAAGTGATGCTTTTGCATTTTTCTTTGTGGAGAAACTCTGCTTTTTAGATCTGTCAATTAAATCAACTAATCAATTAGTAGACTACAAATATCTTTCATCAAGCACAGCCCTAGAAAAAACATCTGTATTTTCAACGTTAACGGCAAAACCGCAAACGTAACGGCTCTTTTAGTAAACACTTATATGTTTCGTATTATAGGAACAAATGACAAATTTGTTTGTATAGTTTGCAGGACTTGTTGGTTTGATTTGGGGATTTGTAATCTATTTGTTATATTGATGCACAGCATGAGGCCAAGCCCAGTCTCTGATCTTTACTCACCACCACATTTCTACGAGAGAGCACACGGGCAAGGTCAAGCATCTCCGCTTGTAAAACAGCTTCGTAAGGTGACCCGTTGGCAGCAGATGCCTCCGCCCCTGCCTCCGCGAGGCTGCTCAGACAGTAGCATAATGGTCTGATGATGTACCTCCGTGTATCGATTTAGCTACAGTACAGAAATGTACTTAGCCGTACTGTACTGCACAGTGGAGAAATCCTACCCCTGGCACCACATCAGAGAAGGTTCATATTCAATTCACTCAGCATTTACTGCTCTTGGAGGTCAGGGAGAAAAGACTGCCGTGCGCTCCTTTTTAAGCAGTTTCTTTGGTGTTTGTCCAACTCCGAAGTTGCTAAAAAAAATGTTAGTGGAAGAAAGGGACAGGGATAATAATGAGGAGAGGAAGTGCCCCTGGGCCCTGTCAGCTAATTGTTGAGTTGAGATTTGGAACAGCATGTCTTAACAGTTATTTTGCGTGGGCAAGTTGAAATTAGTGATGAGGTAGTTAAGACTATTGCTTAAAGACACTGTCATTTCAAGCCAGGGACAACTGTGAATACCATTTCTGAAGTGTCTCTGAGCAAGACTGAAGTCCTTCAGGCATACCGGCCAACACTCTTGCCCTCCCATTTTGTCGTTTCTCATGGGAAACTCTCATTCTCAACATTTACATGGCCTTCAAACTTTACTATGAATAACCATCATACCATTTGTATGTTTGTCTGACATCGCCCAAGTTGCCAGATTGTCTATAACACCCCCCCTCGAAAAAAGCTAAACGTTGGTACATCTGCCTTCAGGGCTGCTGCTCTCTTAATACTTGACTTTCCTGACCTTGTGGATTGAACATGGCATCAATAAGCAGACTTTATTTTTTGCACAATCAATCATGAGTGGTGGCTCCAAAGCAGAATGCCACTCTGGAAAAAGAAAAGCTATGCCAAACTTTCTCTGTTTCTTAAGTTGGCAACAGTAGAGACAGTGCTGCGAGAAGTGTTGATAGCAGTGTCTCCTGTGCTCATTAACAGTCTGTGTGCAGCCCATTGGATGTGTTTGAGAGTCTTCCTCATGGAGGGGACGTGCACATCACACTGCCTCAGCACAAAGCATGGACTTTCCAAACCTTTTAATATGAATATTTAATTTTTTTTTTCTAAGATGTATAATACACTACAATATCCTAGCATGGAAAAACTAAAGATGGCTAATAACATATAATGACATTTTAAATGGCATAATGTCATTGTGTTGTTATTATTATATTCATTGCATATTTGCAGGATTTGTAACAATGGTATGATATACTTTTTAAAAAATTGCATTGCACTTGTATATTTTTGGACATCTGCCAAACTCCTTGTCCTTTCCAGACACACGCGCGCGCGCGCGCACACACACACAGACACACAGACACAGACACACACACACTCCAGCTGTCTGTCAAAGCAGAGAGATGAGTGATCGGCTGATCAGAATGTGATTTGTGAGACGGTCAAAGAGACCGACAGCCAGAGAAAGAGAGAGATGTTTTAATGGGGTTGAGAGGAACAGCGTGACTTGGGTTTGAACAGGAAATGAGCTAAAGTTGATTTGTGAAAAACTGCGTGCGTCGTGCGTGCGTCCGTGCGTTTAAAGAGAGCGAGAGAGTTGAGAATGACTTTATTTAGAATGTGTATGTTTGAATGTGGTAGTCCCATGCATCATATATTATCTGCAGTTAATCACTGTAATGGAATAGTTTGACATTTTGCTTTCTTAGCTACAGCTAGCAGCTGGTTAGCTTAGCTGAGCACACAGATTGTGAGCAGGGGGAAACAGCTAGCCTGGCTCTGCCCAAAGGTAACTAAATCAGACTACCAGCTCCTCTAAAACCCACTCATTAGCATGTTGTATCATGTTCTTTTAATCAGGGTTATCACTGTGAGGCTCCTAGGCAACCAATGGAGACTTTAGGAAGGCCAAAACATTGCAATGTGTTGTTTTTACACTTTGGCTTTTAAACAAACCAGATTTAATGTGAGCTCGCTCAGCAGATTTCATTACCTTTGGACAGAGCCAGGCTAGCTGTTTCCCCGTTACTACTCTTTATGCTATTCTATTCTATGCTATGCTATGCTATGCTATGCTATGCTATGCTAACAGTCTGCGGCTAGTGTCATATAACCAACAGAAAGGCCATAACAAATACGAGGATTTCCCCCAAACTATTTAATGTTACATCAGGTGATTAGAGAATACAGGTCAGAGGGCTTCTTCTTTAATATAAAGGGAACACTCCTTTTTTGTAGTCACTGATATTAAGGGTGTATGTTAACATCGAGTCATGCAGAGTCACACAAAAGAGAAAGATTACAGTTTAGGTTCTGGTGTCAAATACGTGCTGGGTTTCAGTGTGAAACTGCTTAAGTTTCCCATTGAGTAGTTATTGTTGGGCTATACCTGCTTCTGATCAGAGTACTTATGAAAAGAAGAATGTATTCTACTAAAACATAATGATGGAGATATTCTCTGTATTTTTCTTCTCTTTCTTTTTCCTCCAAGATTGTGTCTGTCGGTGTCTACTCGTGATCTATGGCCTCATTTGCTGTGTTTTTCGGTGTGTCCAGCCAAATTCATGACAGATGAGAGCAGAACAGAAAGACAGGCAGAGGCAGAGAGAGAAGGACAGAGGAAGGAAATTGGACAGACAAATGAAAAAAAAAAAAAAGTTAAAAAAAAAAACAGAAGCAGACACACCTCTGAAACACGTGTGCGTGTATTTTTATTCATACTCCACCCAGAGTGTGTGGACCTGCATGTTGTGCACGTGGCGAGTGCCCATGTTTTCATTGAATTGTAATTAATATCCACATGTTTATTAACTCACATGTGCAGACCATCTTTATGTGAAAATACCTCATGTCAGAATGTACACACATTGCATATCAGCATTGCTGGTTACATGTGTGTTTGTACGTCTTGCATGTAAAATACATCTGACTGGCAGAATAAACCATCCATCAGCCTATTGTGAAGTAATAGCGCTGCATATTCTCTCCCATATTATACAGAATGGACAATTACAGCCTATAGCTTGCACCGCACGGGCCCCATATGTAGAATGAAACATCAGTCGCAATTACATTTCTGTGTCTTTCTCATCCATCCTTCCCTGCACACCCACCCACCCCCCATCTGCCACTAGGCAAATTAAGAGCCTCTCTATCATAACCCAAATGAGAGAGGCTCATTTGTAGCTGTTGTTTATTTGTAATGACCCCCTCCCTCTCCCGCTTTCCTCCACAAGACAACAACAAAAAAGAAGAAGCATGTGAATCCCAGTGGGAGGTTCTGTTGTCCACAAACACTGTCCATTATTAGTTTACATTAATGGTTAAAAGGGACATTTTTCATTATATCTCATTCTTTCAATCTTCCTCCACCTCTTCTCCTAAGTCCCCTGCCCTTTTAAACCCCACCTCCCTCCACTGTCCACAGCTGAATGTTTCCCTCTGCAGCAGGAAATAGGCCAGGAATGAAAATGCCAAATTTAATATAAAAAGGTGGTTCTCTCTTACTTACTCACACACACACGCAGACACACACACGCACACACACACACACACACACACACGCTCCCTAGCCACCTCAGTAAGACAAAGAGTCTTTGGCTGAGCATCTCCTGTTTCCCGTCCCATTATCTGTTTTCTAAAACTCAATAATTTAACTGTTCCATTGGAATACATAATCCTCCCCACTACCACAAAGCCCCACTGAATAAACTTCTCTCTCTGGCTATTGTGCTTGAATGTAACATGTTTTTTTTCCTCCTCCCTTCATTCGATAGGTTGTATTACTAGCATAGTATTTGTCCAAGCACAAGTAATGGCTGCAATTTGCTGCTATTTGGTGTCCTGTAAGTGGCCTGTGCCTGGTAATGGTAGCATTATAATAGTTATCAGACACTGGTTACTATTATCTTGCTATGAATCTGCCATAAGCTATTGTGTCCAACTGTACATCAGAGTGACACGGGAGGGGGAGATATACGTCTGACGATTACTGGCATCTGGTTGAGAGATGTGTTATGAAAGCTGTGTATGGATGCAACTTCAGAAATATGATCATCGGAGGTCGAGTGTGTGTGTATTACACGAACATCACATGTATTTAAACCGGAAGTAGGAAGCAGGGATTTTAATGCCAATCCCCATGTTTTTTTTTACTAACCATACCAAGTCATTCTGTTACCTAAACCTAACAAAGTGTTGTTGTTGTCTAAACCTACCAAATTAGTCCCATTTAACAATGTTAATTTCAACATTAATGAAGCGTATATCACGTGACTGGGCCATGTACTTGAATGAATGAATTAAGTTTCTTTCGGTTAAACATTTTTTGCTTTTTCAAACAATAAAAATGCAGTCAACAACCGAAAAAGGAATAGGCTGAAGCCTAAGGATTATCTTTTGCCATTTTTACAATCCATAAAGACAACCCAGAATATCAGCAATACAACAAATAGAAAAGAAGAAAAAAAAATACTCCTTAATTAACTCAGAATATCAGCAATACCCATTATCACCACTACTTTTCACACTTTTCATTGAACCACTTGCCTCAGCTATTAGACAGAATGACAGCATTTCAGGTATGAAGACCAACTTACACCATCGCAAGATCAGCCTATATGCTGACGACATCTTATTATATCTAACAACTCCTTCAACCTCCCTTCTGTCAGTCCACAATCTGATTAACAGTTTTGGCAGGGTTTCTGGCTACTCCATCAAATGGGCCAAATCTGAGATTCTGCCTCTAACTCTCCTTGACTGGGATGCTGAGGTTGGGGACTTACCCTATACAACTCAACCCATCAAATACCTCAGAATCCATATTTCAACAATGACATATTCAAACAGAATTTTTCTCCATTATTACATAACATCAAAGAAGACCTGGATAGATGTCCACTCCCACAAAAAAAACTCCCACCCTCTCTAATTGGCCACATTTCTACTGTTAAAGTGAAAATTCTCCCAAAAATAAACCTATTCTCCATGACCCCTGTAATCCACCCCTGGGCTGGTTCTCCTCTCTTAACTCAGTCAATACATTTTACTGGAAAGGCAAAAGACCCCAGATCAAAATAGTCACCCTCCAAAAACCCAAACAGTATGGCGGACTAGACGCACCACATTTTTACCGTTACTGTCTCTCCCACCAGCTTCAGTATATCCGACAATGGAATAACAACTCTAATTCCACCTGGCTCAACATTGAACAGACCATTTGCAAAGATCTTCCTATTCAACACATCGCTTTCATAGATAAATCAATCAGAAACCACAGCTGTTTCAAAATGAGTACCATAAATACCACCCTCACTGCCTGGTGGAAAGCTAATGACTTATTCAACCTCAAATCACCTCCTTCAACCTCACCCCTATCTGGCATAACCCTATGTTCAAAATCAATAAGGAAACTATCAACTTCCCCGCATGGAAACAGAGAGAGGAACCAGCCTGGGCCACCTTTTCAGTGGTCGCTCTCTCATGACCTTTGACCTTCTTAAACAAACCTACCCCACCATTGCCAATTCCAGTACCTACAGTTGAAAGAGACCATAAAAAAGGTAATCAATATTCATAACTTCCACAACGAAGAATTAATTTGATGAATTGTTTTGGCAATCCATCAGGCAGATGTTGCGATATTTCACTGGATAGTTGAAAACTTTGACCTGATGGTGGTGCAACATGATAAGTCAGGGACCACCTCTGTTGACCATCAATGTTTGAACCAAATGTCACCGCAATCCGTGTGATAGTTGTTGAGATATTTCACTCTTTGTGAAAACTTGAACTGTAACACGTATTGATACATTAAAACACCAATTAATGATGTGTGGCTCTGCAGGAGTCATCTGATGGAAGAGCCTGATTTACTGTTTGAAGGTTGAGAAGTAAAAAACAAAACAAAAAAAAAAACATTGCATGAAGGAAGAGTTTCCTCTTTGAAGGTTTCTACACTGCTGCGCCTGCAGCTGCCATTAGAATTCACCCGCAGCACCTTCCAGCTCACCTGGTGTGCCCCCTGCCTCTGCAGTGTTATTGATGTCGTACTTCACCTGGCTGAGGCAGTTGGAGGTGTGTGTGTGTGTGTGCATGTGCTCATGCATGTGAACGTGTCTTTGGTGGCCAGTGATGTATTTAAGTATTTAACGATTGCCCCAGAAAACTTGTCTCAGACTCTCAATTTGGTCCAAATTGTAACTTTATCAATGGTGAGTGTGTTCGTGTCTGTTAGGGATGCACAATATGAGGAAAATATGTTGCTGAATATTGCAATAATGATATTGTATTAGTCATATCAGTTCTGCCTTTCTGCTGCTTTCAGTATTCTGCTAAAATACAACAAATTGCTTGTTGAATTAAA
>JAOVVB010045788.1:0-14919 GCA_028570985.1 Heterobranchus longifilis
GTAACTAAACACATGTGATACAGATACTAAAGAGGTGGGGCCGTAACTAAACACATGTGATACAGATACTAAAGAGGTGGGGCCGTAACTAAACACGTGACACAGATAGATTAGAAAAAGATTGTGGTTTGGGTTAAAATCATTACATTTGTTACGTTACTTCACTTCTTTGACGTAATTATGCACGTAACGTCGGCCCATTTGTTAATAACTCACGTTTACTTTTATTTTCAAATGGGACACAAACAGCGGCCTCCACCGTTAACAGTCTTTCTTGGACTACGTTACATGACTTCCTGCTTTTCCCTCTGTCATAATTACTACGGCCACTAGAGGGCGCTGCCTAACAATAAACGTAAATATACAACTATCATAGAAATTAAATTGTACAGAAGGGCCATTGAGCTGTCTTCCATGGTCATTTGCCAAAACAAAATGGCGATTGTTGTTAGTTGCTATGGTAATTGTCAGTGGGGACGTGAAGTGTGTCGCAGACTAAACACTGGAAGGGATGTCTGTCTCCTCCCGGTGAATTAACGTTTATTAACTCAATGTTAATTAATGTCTTCTAGCGGCGGGGAGGCGGAGGGACCCCTGCCGGCTACCAGCCTGCTGTTCGGATCATTTTCTGTAACTAGTGGACGTCTGGCTCGTTAGCTAACGTTAGCTAGCTTGCTAAGGTCCAACAGCCAAATAGAAAAAAAAAAGAAAAAAAGGGTCTGACCCAAAAACAAAAGCCCATTGCTGAACAGAAGACTTTAACCACAGCGTTGTCACCCCATAAAAACATCTTTATTTTTTAACACTCATTTACTCAGGCTCTCATAACGTTCGTTACTGTAAAACCTCCTCACCTCAGAGAGGCTGCGACTTGCCACAAATCGGTCGGTACGGAAGTTTCGTCCGTTGCCTGGCAACGGCACCCATAAAAATGGCCGCCGCTATGACCATTCTGCTCCATTGATTTGAATGGCGATGTCCTTTCTTTCCAATTATATTTCTATGGTGCAGATATTTCATCTTTTTCTCTGCACTGATTTTTTTATCCTGCACCTGTTAAAACTCCTGTTTGGATGTGCGTGCACTCTCTCTGGACTGCATCTGTAGTTTAAGTTTACCTTTGAGGAGCTGCTCCTCGCAGACGCGGTGGGAGTGGGTTTGCGGAGAAGGTGGAGGGGAGGACCGGGGAGGCTCGCGGCACGGTGACGGGGGCTCAGGAGACTCTGGGTGGAGCAGCGGCAGCAGGGTGCTGCGGTAATGCCAGCTGGAGTAGTTGGAGAAGTTGGAGCCAATAAGACGATCAGTAAACGCCAACTCCTTATCCACGGGCACACCGGACATCTTCACGACCATCCGGCGATAATCCCAGCAGTGGACTGGTGGAGACGGGAGAATGTGGCGTGAGAGGTGGATGGAAAGAGTGCAGTGACATATCATTTGGAGATGCTGCTTTCAGCCGTTACGGAAAACAGCCGGAGAGGAGCTGAAAATATTGATAAACTGAAAACCCATCTATTCACTCTGGCTTTTATAAACTGTGGTCTTAGTATTTATAGCCTACTTATTTTATTATCATTTTTATTCATATTTTATTTTATTTGTTTTTATTTTTATTATGTATTTATTTTTTTACTATATTTCTATTTGTTTTTATTGTGTTCTTAGTCTAGCCTTGATCTCTTATTTCTATTATTAAAACGTTTAAATCTATCTAATTTTATTCATTGTCTTATCAGCTAATTTTTATTCTTGCTTTGGCTTTTTATCTAGTTCTTTAATCTAGTTTTCATCACGCTCTGAGTTATTATTAATAATCTTATTATAGCTTCTAAATCTATTTCATTGGTCTCTGGTTTTAATTTTCTTTTCTTTCATTAATATTATTTTAAATTGCTTTGTCGTCTTTATGGTTTTATGGTCTATACTTTTTTGTTTTATTATCTGTCAATCATCTGTGAAGCACTTTGAACTGCACTGACCTGTATGAAAGGTGCTATATCAATAAAGTTTGATTGATTGATATCAGGTCTAGAAAAATTACTCAAAAAATTGCAGATTCATCCAGATATCTAAAATTCTTTAGTTTCAACATCCTCCTTTTCCCCCCCTGCATTTTTTTTCTCGACTCTGTTACTCACAGTTGCGGTCATCCAGGCTCAAGCAGCGATCACACAAGCTCAGCTCTCTGGCCCAGTCCGGTCGAGGCAAACGGGTTGAGACCCAACCTCGGTGGTGCCAGCTGCCGTACGACTTTGGGTTCACTTTCAGACAAGACTCCAGAAATAACAGCTCGGCCTCGTAAATCTTTTGCACTTCATCCTCGTCCCTGGAGCGGACACAGAGAAACAAAAACAGCATTCTCCGGTCACATCTGTGATGATTTACCGTTGAAAAAGTTTTGTAATGTGAATCTACAGGTGACAAGATAACTGGTAATGATCTAACTTCACAGTCTCCAGGTGCATTAGGATCTCTCTTCTGTAGTTCCAGAGGGTTGCAAAGTCAGGATTGGATGATAGTAGTTGCTGGGAAATCTGGAGAGCCTCATCATCCCAAATACCCTCCTTCCTCTGACGTACAGGAGAAAGTGAGGGAGGCAAATACACAGAGCCACAGACACACACAGAGAAAGGACATATAAGAAAAGAGCACAGGGATAACACAAACCTGAAAACTGATAAATAGACAAAGCTTAGTCTGTGAAACTATTCAATAAGCTCCAAGCATGGCATTTGGTTTTAATACTGCACTTTTACTGTAACACATAAACTGCCATATAACAGATATTTTTTATTCTTTAGTCTGTCTCTAAATACTTTCTGACTTCCCTATCCTGTCTGTGGCTCTCAGCCCTGAGACCATTTGTCTACAAGTATATATTTTACATTTTTAAAATGACTAATTTCGTATAACAGCTGGGCACTGTAGTTTTTATCAAACGTTACTAAAACAGGAGGAGAATTTGTGCTTGTGTTGGTGACTATTTTCAGCTGTGCATTAATGCACATTTGGTGCTCCATTGAGTATTTATAGCAGCAGGACAGTGTGTTTGTGGATTTGTCTAAAAAAAAAAAAAAAAACTAAAATGTGTTCATGGTAATGAAGAAACATATCACCCAGTGCAATGGTGGGATGATAAGCTATATCAGGCTTTAGCTACACACATAATACGTATTAACAGGATCACTGATTTTTTTTTTTTTTAAATGGCAAGAATATAGAATATCACCAGCCTTATCATGCAAAATATATAGTATATATGGTATAAATGTGTCTTTCTAAAAGGACCTTAGAAAAACAGGCATCTCGTGCAGCTACGTATATCTTCAGTTTCTTCTCCCTCTCCTTTCTTTTCTCCTCCTCCTGCTGGGCTGTAGATTTAACCTTCACTCGGCCATGCTGTCAGAGGCAAAACAAGGAGGGAGGTAGGCTTAGTACAGTTCACTCTGCAGGTTAAAGGTTATTATTAATATCTGATCACCCCATGTACAATATGAACACTGTACCAAAGCAGTACCTACATTTAAAAAATGAGTAAATGATAAATGTCTTACCATCCTTTCTGTTTGTGCAGGAGACTTCCCAACAGATCTGTTTATGATGGAAAATGAGGAGTGATATTCAGGGTTAGGCCTGAGTCACGTTTACATGACGCACAGGGAGCTGACAGACTGACACAAAAGTTATGACAAGTCAGTAGTATAAGCTCAGCCGCTAGCTTATCATCGGCCTGTATATATGTATCCCTCAGTGAGGTTAAATCACTGAACATAAGTCTGCAGTTAGCTTGCTAATTAGCCCCGTCCCCAGTAAACAACACTGGGCTGGGCTCATTCAAACCAGCACAGAGTAACAGCAACCCGCGACACAAAATATATTTTCATCACAGATAAGCCCTAAACACCGCATAGTTTATCCTATAAAACACCCACCTGTTTTTTTAGTTGGTTTGTTGTATGTTTTTCCAGAAAGCAGTTTGATTTGTCATGTCAGGATTTCTAACGACTACAAATCTTCACTTCCGTCTCATGACAGTGACGTCACAGAGAGAGTATTTTCCCGACCGCGGTGTTTTGCAGCTCTCTAGTGGAGGAAACGGCAAACAGCAGCGCAGAAATATTACACTTTTGACAAGTTTGAAGATACATGGGCTCATATTTGTAATAGTGGTTCGTGTGTGGAGGTTGTTAAATCCCACTGGGACTTCATGAAAAGATGGGAATGACTTGACATGGACACACATCCGGTAAGAATCAAATTAACCTTGTTTGCTAACTTAGCTAAACATTTGTTGAAGCTAAAGAGACTTTTCTTCCAGTTTCTTAACTGTGTTTTCATGTATACACAATTTTACTGACTTATTTTCGCTGAAAATTATGGAGAGTATTATTATCATGCTAAACACACGTTTTCCTGAATTGTTACAAATATGAGGTTAGGAAATATTAGCTTGTCTCACCCTGTTTGTGTGCTCATGACAGAGCTAGACCGATACATTTGCCAGGCCAATGTGTCGGCCGATATTTGTTATCACAGATATATTGATTGAATGAATGCATTGTATTTATTTCGAACATGACAATAATAAAAATAATAATAAATAAAGATTAGAAAACAAACAAAACAAGAGTAAGAGTGTTCGAAATGGGGTAGGTAGAAGTAAAACTTGTATATCCCTACCGCTTTCTCACTTCTCTGTTAACACATAGCCTATATTATTTAAAGACATTTCCAAATTTATTTACAACCAATATAAATATAGAAACAACTATCCGAAATGTGTTTACGCCCCAAATTAAATATATTAACAACCATCCCAAGTTTATTTACAACCCAAATATCCACCAGGTGTTAAAAATAAATAAACAAAAAGCAACCCATAACACAACTCTTCCTCATCCATATACCTCCCAAAAATATATTTTTTGTACAGTTTAAAAAAAAAAAAAGATTTATATTTGTGCTTTGCTTCAACCCATGACCAAACCCATTCCACAAATCCAAAATACACACCAAAATACATATCCTGAAATACATAATCTTTGTTTTAAAAAAAATTATATATATATATATTATTCAAACACCAAAAAAAGGCACATCTTTGTTTCTAATAACAAGTGTGTGCAGTCAGAAAGGTCACTAATGGTTCATAGCAAGCTCTGTGGATTATTGTAGCATTACGTATGGAAAGCAACCCACTTTAAATTTTTTCAAATGGGATTTTGAGCCAGATACCTCTGAGTACATTGTATTGCACAGCAAATAAGCAGAAACATTCATTACTGTACTTGGGAGGTAACTGTGTCTTTAAAGTTGTTCCAAAATATACTTTTCTTAATGAGAGGAAGAACAGTTTCTTGGCCTGAACTTAGAATTGAATGATTTGTTAGAGGAAGAAATCACTGACATGAACAGATGCTTTCAGGGGAACAACATAAGTCTTGTTGATTAACACGATATTTTAGAGCATACTCTTCTGACAGATGACAGATGGCTACATGCAGCATTACCTGTCTGAAGATCCCAATTATTCAGGCTCCAATTACTTTTCACATAAAAAACTGCTTTTTAATTAACAGCCTCCTATAAAATCATATCTGTTTTTTATTGCCCTGTTTAAGATTTATGATAAGGATAAGATATATTAAGTGTAATTGCAATATTATATGGGTGTTTCATTCATAATAATGAAAAAAACATTTATTATTGCTGTGACAGAAGCATGACACATTAAATAAGATCACAGGATATACTCAAACTGATATTTTCATTTCAAAATGTAAATAAATACTGCACACAGCCATTCTACCTTTTTATTCATTTATTTATTTATTTATTTTTACAACTGAACCTGACTGGCATACACATCATTTACTTTATTAATTCAGTAGGAAATTCCAAGTACACACTGACATTAAATTGCAAAGATTTCATCTTTCTTTTTCAAAATAGAGAAAAAAATAATCACATTACATGCTGAATTTTATCATCTCTGTGGGGAAATTCTGTAGCCTTCACATGAATACAAATCCAGGCATTTAGTTTCCAGATTGCCTGCCCTTCCCCATGGATTACTTTGTTGGGCAAATAGAATAAAACAGCAAAATAGTCTCTATACAAATCAGATTCAGACACCTTTGTCCATCACAATTATCTATCACATCAAATAACATGTTTGCTACATTATAAAGACAATATATTGTGTAATGTATTGTCATGAAGACAGGGATAAATAAATCACCAAAAAAGAACAGGAAATTAGGTTAAGTTTAATGATTGTATGGTGAACTTAATATAGTGTCACTTATAACTAGTAGGCCTATATAAACGAATCAAGTTCAAAATTAAAACAATTTTAGATTTATTTGAAAATACCTTACACCTGAAGCTGCTAAGATTTATTCCCATGCTATGATTTTCTCACATACAGTGTATTGTATATTATAACCACTTGGTATCGTACCACTGATACAATATTAAAGTCTACAATCAGTATATAAACAAGCTCTCAAGGTCCTGAATAATAAACCTAAAGCCACACCTTCATCACCTCAGGACTGGATTACTGCAACAGCATTCTGTACCACACATCCACCAAAATCCTCAACAAACTACAACATATTTTAATAAATTAAGTTGCCCATTTGCTCTTCCTCTCCCGCACCAGAGATCACATCACCCCAGTCCTTTAAAACCTTCCCATTCAACAAAGAATCAGATTCAAAATCCTCCTCTTCACCTACAAATCCCGCCACAAGCTCGCCCCCTCCTACCTCACTGACCTGCACCGACACACTCCCACACGCAACCTTACGTCAAGCATTGGCTAGAGAGGCCACGATCAGCTCCGGCGGCCGCGTCGGAGCTGGAACGCGCCGCAGAATTGCCGCAGACGTGCCGCAGACGTGCCCTGTCACCCGTTAGTTCCACTGGGCACGTCTGCTCTGCGTTCTGGCTGCGCCATGATTTTGCACCATCTTATGCACGGCGTCATGCCCCACCGGGAGCGTTTCAGAGCGCTACCTGTACATAGTAAGGTTGGGTATTGCCTAGGGCTGAACAATTAATTGAAATGCTATCGAAATCGCAATATGATCTACTGTAATTTTCAAATTGCAGGAGGCGGAATATTTGTTAAAGCCAAAATATGTCAAAATACCATTTTAGATTAAATACTGTGGTGCTGTAGCAATGTCCCCTGGCCTATCCACATACAGCCTTAAAAAAACATCTTTGTTTTGTGCAAATCCCCACAAAAATCACACCATAATCACTTGAATATGTTTTATGAGAATGAAAATGAGAATAGTGATGTAAAAATTATCATTCCCTCTAATATCGCAAATAACATCGCAATTGCAATATTAGTCAAAATAATTGCAATTAGACATTTATTCAAAATCGTTCAGCCCTAGTATTGCCTACAACCTCATGATACAATACGTATCACAATACACGTTGATTGATGAATATACGTATATATGATATGATGAATGATGAATAATGACCATGTCCTACACAGAATGTACTACAACTGCTGTTCTTTATTATGCTGTATAAGGGCATGGTCACACATGAGCAAAATTAACAGCGGCGAATATTCATCTCCTGTTCACCTCCACTGTAGCAAAGGGGTGAATCTTCGGATCGCATTAGTTCAACTGTGGTGAACTTAGACCGCCGAATATCGCCTTAGCATTTGCGTATGTGCATAAATCACTATTTACAGCATTTCCTGCCATATCGATACAGTAGCATCTGAATCGATATGTGTAACAGCAAGGACTTCGTCACGATATATTGCTGTATCGATTTTTTGAGCACAGCCCTAGTAGATATAGCGAGGCAGCTGGGTTCGCGATATCACAAGATCATGTGAGAATCTGTGTAAACCCGCAGATGTATAAAGAGAACAACAAACAAACAAAAGTTTACTTTGTCCAACATTGGCTTACTCTTGGTCATTTTTCCCTGTTTTTTCCTTGGTTTTTGTGCTTCTACCCTGAGTAGGCTACGTAGTTAAATGGTTTCTTTTCTGGCCTGGTGCCACCGGTTATGATGTAATGTTGATGTAGTAATGTGATATACGATCGATCGGGAGTCTGCACATGGTGTTTTATTTTGAAAATCAACCAGATGCTGTATGCCTTTCCTGTACTTCCTGTCTGGCTCGATCTGCTCTGTGCTGCTTGATGCAGCTTCCGTCAAAAATAGACTAGGCGCAGATTTTTAGTGGAGCAGAGCGGAGAGCCGCTTCTGGGGCGCCTCTGAAACGTGCTGCGGCGCATCTGGTGGAATCACAAGCTACAAGCCTCTGGCATCCGCGTCGGAACCACGCCGCAGACGTGCCCTGTGGAATTTAGGGGTCAGGGGTCAACATCCTCACCCCTCTCACCCGGTCCAAGCACCGGACCTGGGGGGACAGGGCCTCCCTCTGGAGCTCTCTCCCCCAACACCTCAAACATTCTTCAAAACCGTACTCAAAACAAACCAAATTTTTAATCTGTGATCCATCAGTCTCCTGCCCCTTCCCTTTTCGTTGTTATAGTTGTATATAGTTGGTATATTTGCTTTTACTGTTTATGTCTGTGTTTTTATGTAATGTACATTTGAGTATCCTTTAAAGCGCTTTACAAATAAAATGTATTATTTATTATGGTCTCCTTTGCTGGGAAAATCATTAAATTTCACAATGCTTGTTTAACTTAGGCCTACCGTTTTCTTAGACCATCGAAAATTCCCTGAGTGCAAATTCTGCATTGCTAAAATGCTTTTTTTTTTAAAATTTACATCAGCCCATTGAGACTATTCATTCAGGAATTTCTTCTCCGTCAAAGTCCATGTCGTCGTGTGGTAGCACAGATCCGTATCCTGACGTCTGAGAGAAGTTGAGGGTCAGCTGGTCCTCTACATTTGTGCCGACCTGAAGTGTGGACAGCCAACCGAGAACTCTATCAAAGTGACTGGTTGAATTTTTCCTCGCTGACAAAGACTCAGCGGTAAATGGTGCTGGACTCTCTCCTTTCACTGTAAATGAAACAAAACACAATTTGACAATGACGTCAGGCTCAGTACTCCTGTGAATGCTAGAAATTATTGTGATTTCCTTTTTACTTACAGTCTGGGATCAGTAGCTCCTTGCTGTTACAAAGAAGATCTGAGGATTTCATTATTATGTTCTTATTCAGCTTTTCGATTTCCTGGCTCATTTTTGCGTCGATGTTTTGCTCCTTCTCCCTTCCATCTTTCTTCCTCTGACCAATACCCTTGGCTTTGATTTTGGTCATTTGACCAACTAAGAATGTATCACAGAAACAAAAGGTTAAAACAACACATAATTTATATTATAATGGGAAAAATAATAATGAATCACCCCCCATCACAGTGTAATACTCACTTGATGACTTGGATTTCGTGCTGGTCACATTTCCCCTGATCTCAGCTTGCAGCTCAAGGAGTTTTTCCTTGAATCCCGTCAGCAGCTCCAGCTCTCTCCTCTTGTAGCCTTCCTCCAGTCGCCGCTTCAGCACATGTTTGAGCTGCCTCCTCCTGAACTTCTCATCAATTCTCATGTAGACGTCGTCCATCTCAGGGCAGAAGAGCCGGTCGCTGTTCCCCGCCACCATTTCCTCTATCTTCTCAAACAGCTCGGTAACCTGATTCGTATCCATTTTCTTCATGTTGTTCACAACATGGTATTTGTTCTCGCACTTGTCTATCAACCAGCGTAGAGCGCCGTGCTCCCTCTCAATGTGCTCCTCTACGGATTTATCTGCTAGTTTGTCTCCGTATGTGAACAGAACCATGGTGTGTTTCCAGATGCTGGCATCAAAGAGGTTCATGTGTTCCTCCAGGGCGGCCCGCTGAGCTTCTCTGAACGTCAGGTCCAGGGGGACAACCAGCAGAAGAGCGTGAACCCCTAATGGGCTCAGCGACAGACCGTGGACTATTTCTTTGTCCATCTCTTCAGTGCAGTGGCACGGATCCTCTCGCCAGCCCGGGGTGTCGATTACTGTGACCAGTCTGCCAGCCACTTCCCCCTCCCTTACCTGACAGTACCTATTCTCACAGGTGTACACTTTTTTATGCAGGAGGTTATTTCCTGTTGCACTCTTCCCAGATGTCTTCTGACCGAGCAACACGATCCTCAGCTCCTGCAATTGTTTTCTGGAATCTGAGAAGAAAACAACTGCAGGGTGAAAAACTACGTCATATCCTGTACACACAATAATAATAATAATTCATAATTAATTAATAATTTGGCAAAATTAAAGCTGAATCTTGAGCAGGAAAGGTGGGCTCTGCCAGTATCAACGAACATTTGTTTATAGAGAGACAAATCACCCGTTTCAAATGTTATCACACGATTTAATGCGCCGATAACATGCATATCATCCTGATACATGTGGGTCAGTAGGGGCCGGCTCCCCACACTAGAAGGTCCAGATGGCTCTTATCAGCGTTTTGAATGGGGCTGATACCAGCCCATTCAATGCAGGCTGATAACAAGTTTGGTAGGTTTCGGTAGGTTTAGGCACCAAAAACACGTCGGTACATTTAGAAAAAAAACATCTACATTTCCATGACTTCCGTCCCGAAAACAGTCTGGACGCTCTTTATATATTAGCCCATTCAATATGCTAATAAGCGCCTTCTAGCAGGGCCAGCATGCCCCTACAGACCCATATGTATCAGGATGATAAGCACTCATATCAGAGCAATCAATCATGTGACATCGCCAGGACAAATAGAGTTTGCAAATACATTGAGTGGCTAATTTCTGCAGAAAATACCACCCATAAATGGTAGCAAAAATTGATTTTGTTGTTATATAACTAGCACCCCGACCTGTACCGGATTTTTGAAGCAGATATCAATAGACTATCAATAGCATGCATGCCCATCAATCAGCTCTGACAGTCCCAACAAAAACTGAATTGAGCTTCACCAGATTAGTAATTCCTGCAGCGCTGTTATATTGTATTGCATTTCTGTAATTTTATCCGCCCCTGGGATCTATTCACTCCCGTGTGGAAACTGCTCCGACAATGCCGGACTAATTTACTTGTTACACTAATGCTAGATGACTGTACCATACCTCTGAGGGATTTTCTTTTGGCCTTGACTTGACTTTGCCTCAGTTTTGCTCCTTCTTCCACTCTTGTTCTTTTCTCTTGCATGGTCAGAAATATATTCTCATCAGGGACAAAATAGTCCCAATCATTTCCAGCCACAGTCTCAGTGATTTTCTCCAGCAGCTCCGTGACTTGAGTACCATCATCTGCGTTCTTGTTGTCAATGAGGTGATATCTGTTTCCGCATTGTTCAACGAGAGACTGCAAGGCCTCTCCCTCCCCTTCGATGTACTCCTCTATGGTGTGTGTTCCCAGCCAGTCTCCTCTGGTGAAAACTACAAGAGTGTGTCTCCACACTGCTTCTCCGAGAAGATCCATGTGTGTTGTCACCGCAGCTAAGTGTTTGGCATTAAAGGATGCATCTGCGTCTATCACCAGCAGGAAGACGTGAGGCCCAGGGCGGCACAGAAATGGGCTGTGGATCACTTCGTCTTTGATCACTTCAGGAGTGTCAAACACAGAGAAGCCTTTCCACCAACCTGGTGTGTCAACAAGAGTTATTTCAGTTTTACCCACAAAACCCCGCAGGGCCACCGAGTGTGCCGTTCTTTTTCCACTTTCTTGCTCTTTGATTCCCAAGATGATGTTCCCTGTTGAAGTTTTCCCAACGCTTCGGCTTCCCAGGAGAATCATCTGGAGTTTTGGGATGGTTTTCATCTCTTCTGTTGGGCAAAACAAAACTTGATCAGCCGTGGAGCTTACAGCAAGTTATTGAACTTACCAAAGAGCCTGACAAATACAAATACAGACACGAGAGTGGTATTTTTTTAAATATATATATCCTCATCTAACTCTTAGCAAGAAAACAAATGTTATTCAAATGTTAATTCCCAAAATGTCAAACTATGCTTTTAAAGGTGTTGAGTATGATACAGGAAGCCCACCACTGTTCCGCCTAGTCCCGCCCTCCTGTGCCGTGATTGGCTAGGTATAACCCTAACCCTGTCCTCTGTGGACTTTTGACACGTCGACATGACGAGCACTAGCCAATCACAGCACAGCAGGGCGGGTCTATGGCGAAACAGTGGTGGAAGGAAAAAAAATTGTGCATACAGGAATATACAATACAGGAAGTGTTTGTTTGAGTGCACCTACTGTGACATTCACCTGGAATGAGTGTCTTCATGATTTGTCGTTGCTCTTCGGACCTCCTCCTTCTGTTTTCCGCCCTTTCAGTCACTTCTCGTTGCTTCTCTTTAATGATGTTGAACGTCTGTTCATCGACCTCGTAGTAACTGCTGTTGTTGCGCCACACCATCTCATCTATCTTCTCCAGCAGCAGCGTCACCTGATTTGAGTTACTCTTCTCCTTGTTGTTAAACACATGGTACCTGTTCCTGCTTCTTTCTATTAACCACTTGAGGGAGGCTCCCTCGCTCTCGATGTGCTGCTCTATCGTCTTCTCCCCGAGGACATCCCCGCAGGTGAACAGCACCATGGTGTATCTCCAAACCCGCTCCCCCAGGAGCTTCATGTGCTCCTCCACGGTCCTCTTGTTCTCCGCAGAGAAGGCAGAGTCTATGGGAATGACGAGGAGAAAAGCATGTGGTCCGGGCGGACACTTGGACGGGTTGAGTTTAAATCGTTGCTTCTCCCCCTCTGGGATCTCGGTGAGGGAGAGGGAGTTGTTCCACCCTGGAGCATCGACCACGATGAGCTGCCGGCCCTCGACCTCATCGTGTCTCACTTCAGACTGAGTTGTTCTCGTTCGGCCGTACTCGAACCTTTCGTTTCTCAGTATGGTGTTGCCAGCGGAGCTCTTGCCGGCCCATCTCCCACCAATCAGGATGAGTCTGACCTCCGGCAGGGTGGTGCTCGCTGTCTTCCCTGGAAGACAAAGGAAACAGTTTGGACCAGATGTCAGGGCTGGCCCTTGGCGTAGGTCATATAGGCGGTCGCCACTATGTTCAGGGGGCGCCGTGCCACCAAGGAAGAAAAATATGAACTTAAAAAAAAAAAAATACAATTATGGCCGAATCTGTTTTAGGGCACGGCTGTGGCTCAGTAGGTAGAGCGGTCGTCCACTAACCGGAAGGTCGGTGGTTCGATCCCCGGCCCCTGCAGTCTACATGTCAAAGTATCCTTGGCCAAGATACTGAACCCTAAATTGCTCCTGAAGGCATAGCCATCGGCGTGTGAGTGTGTGTTTCCTGATGAGCATGTGCCTTGCATGGTAACCTCTGCCATTCTCCTTTATGAATGGGTGAATGAATGTGAATGAATGTGGTGTGAATGGGTGAATGACTAGCAGTGTAAAGCACATTGAGTGGTTGCAAAGACTAGAAAAGTGCTATATAAGTACAGTCAGTACATTTTGTGGCATTTATCTGTGCCAGGCCCCCAGGAAGTGCGCTGATTGTTGAAGCCAATTTGACATAGTGGCCAAACGGTGATATTACAACTATGGCGTCTGTCACGTGATGCCATTGTGCCCAAAAATACTTTTTCCCATTGACTTACATGGCGAAAGAGATGTTTATATATATATACGTGGATAACATTTTCCTACGAAATGATTTGTTTCATCAGGATTAGATCCGTTTGGTTTGATAATATTTCAAAAGTCGAGAAGAGCCACAAGATTGAATTATTTAATCCCCATTCAAGTTAGCCGTAGCGCTAAACCGGATGTAGCCGGCTCCGTCTCTAGTGCGCTGCTCTATGAGCCCAGCAGTGCAGAAACAGATCGGATGTAGTGTCGTACATCCAGGGATTTTTAGAGGCAGCAATTGAGCTTTTTTGGCTTCATGCGCCACTGAGCAGTCATAGGAATGAACGGAGCTCCGCCTCGATCACTGTATCCAGGTTTTAATATACATCCATGGTCTGTGCTGATCCACTAAGCAGCGGCACTACACTTTGAACCATCAGCAGCAACCGCATGGTCGTGTCTAGATGGTAACCCTAGATTTGCGAAAGTCTTGAGAGATGGTTATGGTGAGGCATTGACCTCAAATGGTTACGATTTGGTCATCAGAAACGAGTTTCCGGAGAGTTTTCGCAAATCTAGGGTTACCATCTAGACACGATCCGGTTGCATCCAGAGGGGAAGAACAAGATTGGTGTGTGGGAGGGTGTCCTGAACAGATTTCACCTAGGGCTCCAAAAACCATAGGGCCAGCCCTGTCAGATGTGAAGAAATAGAGAATGACAGTTTTACCAAAATGTCATGTTTTCAATAACTTTTTTGAAACTGCTTCCTCGGCTTGAATAATGCATTTTGTTATGTTGAAATTGGCTTAGAAACTTTCATAAAAGGACGTCAGCAGATTTCCTCATACTGAGCAGCAGAACATAAGTCAGTTGCGATGAAAAAAATCACCAAAACTAGAACGACAAGGTTATCACAGCAGGTGTCTCTGCTGCTTTAGATGACTGACAGAAGAGGAATGCTCTGGTAAACTTGTGCTTGTTGTTCCTCCGGGAGAGTTATTTTTGACTTTATCAATCCTGTTCATTTTGAGACGGAGTGTGAGGAATAACACTAAGATTAGACAAAACATTTTTAGAATGACCCTGAACCAAAAACAAATTATTTTTGAGGCAAAATGAAAAGAAGCTACAAGGGAAAAAGATCAACAAAATCAGCTGCAAATGACTCATCACCTCCCTTTGTCACTTGTACTGTGTGTTTTGTAATTTTAAAAATGCAACCGATACAGAAAATGCAAGGAGTGACGAGACAAAACCGAAAGACTTCAAGGAGCAATAGGCAAAATCATTTCACCGCTATATGTCGCAGTTGTGCACTGCATGTACATCAAAACAAAGCAGCTCAGCAGCC
>JAOVVB010045797.1:0-14919 GCA_028570985.1 Heterobranchus longifilis
GAGAGGGAGAGAGAGAGGGAGAGAGGGAGAGGGAGAGACAGAGAGAGAGAGAGTGAGAGAGGGAGAGGGAGAGAGAGAGAGAGAGAGAGAGAGAGGGAGAGAGAGAGAGGGAGAGAGAGGGAGAGAGAGTGAGAAAGAGAAACCCATTATAAAGTATGCCTTATTCAAAAGTGGTATAAATGTTTGTCCCTTGCATTAGAAAATACTCCCGTCACTAACTTTACTTAAATAATAAGCAACATTAACTGCACAGAAAGTGCAGAATAATCATTCAGCATAGTGCTGATGGAATGCAAAGTAATTATTATTTGTGCCCAAGATGTAAAAAAAAACATTCAATTATGCAACACGGGCCGTTATAATAACACTCATTTGAAAGTGGTAATAATGGGAGCATAATTCCTTCCGGCAAAGCTTGCTATTTTAGGATTTAGATTATAATACTCACAATTTTGGATATCGTTGACCTTGCCTGGTCCATTGTTGCTTCAATCTAAAAAGGGAAACAAACAAGTATTAGTGAAGCATCAGGCCTAAACAAAGATTGATGTCATCTTTTGCACTGTTGACACCCAAACTCTATTTTGAGTTTTAAACTCTCATCTCCTGTAGACTTAACGACTATAAATAAAATCCTTTTTTTTAACAGCCACTTCAAGTCTACATGCGATGAGTGTGTTATACTCATATAATAGATTTTAGGTGGACTATATAAGGTACTTATTTCTATACAGTGTGTACAGTGGGTTACTGTTTCATTTCTAGGAATAATGGGGTGTCCGCAGAACACGTCCCACCTCTTGTCCAAACATCCATGGGGTTTCCTTTGCTGCTAACTTGAAAGGCAGCACTGTTCCTCGGCACAAAAGCCCACAGTGTCCAGCACAGGTCAGCACAGACTGCATGCCTCCATGTGAACTCCATTACCAGAAGAACACAATAACAGAAGAAAACTAGCTTTGATTCAAAAGAGGAGCCAAACAAAGCAAGGTTTCAATTTAACGGAGGAACAAGATCTGAAATGCAAGTCGTCTGTATATTTTCTTAAATATTGTAATGCATAATAGTGGAATAAGAGCTATGCATGTGATCGCCCTCAGGAGAGAGGTTTGTTATGTTTCAGCAACGGAGGGTCAGATGGGTCAAAATCTCTCTGATAACTCATTAGAAACACTTTGCTTTCATATCTCAGGCTTTTCTGCACAGTTCTTATACATGTTATCATACATACAGTATATCGGAAGTAGGGATGGGACAATAATCGATGCTATCGTGGATCGCGATAAAAAACGCTCACAATAAGTTGATTGCAGTGAATTTCCATTATCGGGATAATTGTGAATATCCTCACAAATTGACTGCAGTTTACTACAGTGTCCTATCTGTGATGCAATACAAATATTTGGCTCTTAAAAAAAGTCGTAATGTTTTGAGAAAAAACAAACCTCACAATTCTATGAGAAAAAAAATCGTGATTTTATGAGGAAAAAAGTTGTAATGTTTTGAGAAAAAAGTCGTAATGTTTAAAAGAAAAACCCCTCACATTTTTTTATGAGAAAAAAGTCACAATTTTATCAGAAAAAAGTCACAATTTTATGAGAAAAAAGGTGTCATTTTATCAGAAAAAAAGTCACAATTTTATTAGAAAAAGTCAGAATGTTTAAAAGAAAAGCCCCTCACAATTGATTTATGAGGAAAAAAGCCACAATTTTATGAGAAAAAGTTGTAATGTTTCGAGAAAAAAGTCGGAATGTTTCAAGAAAAAAAGTCACACCAAATCAAAACGTAAGGAAGTGATACCAGTGTGATTTAGTGCCGTTTTAAGAGTTTTAAGCATATTTTGTTGATTACCGGGATAATATCGTGAATTGTAATTATTTTGGCCAGGATAATCTTGACATGAAATTTTCATATCGTCCCATGCCTGATCAGAAGGATCATCACATCTATTATAAATACACATTAACAATGTTACAGTATTTCTGACCACTTTTCTATTGATTCACTGATATACGACACTTGCACTGCATCGTCACGGCCTCCGCTGACATTTTTCCAGTGCTGGCTTCGTTTTACATTTGAGCAACAACAGTGAATCCAACTGACTACACAGCCTGATTCATGATATTAGCCAATAACTAAATACAATGTAATTATTACTCAAGCTTAAAAAATTGCATGGGTTAGTATCGTCAGTAAGAAACACTGAATGTGTGTGTGGTTTAGTCGTAGACGGTGTGTGTGTGTGACTACAGCGGTCAAGAGGTCGAAACAAGATTGGCTTATCACACACTTAAACACACCCATGTGTGATAACACAAGCACAACATATAGAATACATGTAGTAACACACATTACGGGTGTGACGATTTAAATTCTCAAACGAAAGTTAGCTTTTTCAATCCTACTCAATTTTCAAAATCAAAAGCAAGATCGGCGACAGGCGAAATTTGACCATCTGGCTTTAGTGTGGTGCATCCCAAATAAAAAAAATGGTCATAGTCATATCACACCTGATACCATGTAGCCAAGCTTTTTCATGAATACTTGTGAAAATGTGAATAAAAAGCAATGATCTGTTGATCTTTACGAATCAAGAGCCGATAATCTAACAATGGCAATCGAATCGTGAACTTAAAATCGAAAGTCTGATCAATCTAATCAAATTCTTCACTGCAAACGTACTTGTTAAGTGATAGGTCTGCAAAAACAACAAGCTATTCTTCTGCAACACACATGCTACAGAAAAAAAAACAGTGGCATCACTTTCTTGTTCACCATAAAAGCACAATGGTGGGAAGGACAGTGTTTCTTTGTCCAAATATAGCTCGTACACAAAGGGACGTTAACAAAAGAAGAAGTACAAAGTTACACCAGGTTTCTACATCAATAAACACCGGGCAAAAATGTAGATGTGGAAAACGCAAATGGAGTTGGAGAGAGGCTGTCTAACAGTTAACAGGACATCATTATAGACAACAAAAGGCTGTTAGATAAGTGTGGCGTTTTGCATCGTCTCCATCTGTTGGCTACAACTTGTTTGTGATGTATTCTTAAATACATTGGAGAGGTGATGTCAGTGCGTGCAGCACAACAACTGTATTTATTTTCCATTTCCAAACTCTCTCCTGCAGAAATCCTTGTCACCAAAAACAGCCTAGTGCAAACCAAATGAGATGCATTCAAAGCATTTGCAAAGTACTTTTGTCGGTGGCTTATGACAGTAAAAACCCTCCAACTAAAAGGCATTTTCATGAAGAGGTAGCAGTTTTTCAGAATCTGAATTTATTCGGCAAGTACAATGTGCAATTTGTCTTAGTGCAGGATGATGTCCACATATAATTCAGACAAAATTTACAGACAAAAACAGAACAAGACAATACAATACAGTGTCACTAGGGCTGTCCCTTCTTAGTCGATTAAGATTTCTTTAGTCCATTAGTCATTTTTATGCTTTTTTCATGCTGAATGACTAATTTCCAAGAAACGTAGGAGCACATCTCTGGTAAACACAAGATGTAAAGTGGTGCTTTTGCACGATTCTTTGTGGAGAAACTCAGATCAGTCGATAATACGACCTCATGTTGTGTCAATCACGTTTACACACCGACTCCGAAACCTTCGTCCGTCATTAAAGTTTTCCGAACAGGTTTGACTTTCTGCGTTTTATCGAAAGGAAAAGAGAGGTGTTTGACCACTCATAGCCACCGTCCATGCAAACATCATCATACAAAATGTAAATACAGGACAGGTAAAACACATTTAAAAGTGAATTTCTCCGAACACGGACATCTGAAAATTAGGAACTCAATGTGCAAAGACCTTTAGTCGACTAAGAATTTCTTTAAATATATTTCATACAGTTCCATCTTAAAGCAACCAACTAACTTGAGCAAAGCAACTCTTACCCACCCATCACTAATCCTACTAATAGCGTGCAAACAGGATGATTTGACAGAGAGCGCTCGTGACCTCCCTGACCTTTAAAGAACAAAACACACCAAAACTTCTCAAACAACCCTGGTCTTATCAAGCCCTGTGGTAGAGAAGTAGTATAACCTCAAGAGATTAAACCATTACCACACTTGTCGAACTTTGGACTGAATAAAACACTGCTTTGTTGACGGCAGTCTCAAGCACAAACCACATATTCCAGACATGGTCACATTTGGCTCGCAACTTTATTTGTGCACCATCCGTTCAGTGTATTCTGTAATGATACAAAAGTAAAGCTAAAACTGAAAATAGACAAAAAGACGCCGAGCTTGCCTGGAGTGATTATGTGTTTTGTGCAGCCAAACAGCAGAGAAAGAGACTCTTAATGATCCCCATGGGCCAATTTACAAGCTCCACTGGAAGGAGAGCCCAAACTGGACATTGCGTGAGGAGAGCTTGTGTGGGCAAATGCCAACGGGGCACAAACAATCAGGCAGGCCGGCACCAATTTGCAGCACCAGAGCACGGCCTTGCTAAACTCAAACAGCATGCTTCCAAGAGTCAGCACAGAGAAAAAGCCTAACCGTGCACTCAAAGCAAATGAGGGTGCAGCCACGTTGAAATCCAGCCACACAATAACTGAGCTCAGAAAACACTTTGGCTATGCTCGGCATTATGAAGTACAGCTAAGTTTAGAACATGGCCTGGCCTCGGAGAACCCGAGGACTCCCTGGACTTCAACTACTTTGAGGGGTGATACAACCAAGTACATTAGACCTAAAGGTCACAAACTAAAGAAATGAGCAGCCTCAGGGACACTGGAAGTAGGGGTGCTGCTGAGGGGGCTACAGCACCCCCACTGGTGGGGGACTGGAACTGCAAGGCAAAAAACTGTTTACTAAACAAATCAATAAACTTGTTTTTTCAGTGTAAGTAGCAAGACATGGTTGTTCATTAGCCAACTATGGATCTATAATATTCCCCAAATAGTGGTAATTAGTCGGTCTATCCCTAGTACCAAATATTTGATTTAATAATTCGGTGTCACGAAAATATACATGCTGTACATAAGAGGGTAGGACTTCAGCTTTCAGTATACGGTAGCCTATCTTTATCCAACTAACTTCTGTTCTCAGTTCACTAGCTAGCGCTCTGAACTGAACGTTCAGCCGTGTTTCAGTTCAGTAAGTGGGACTACGTGCAGTCGGAGCTCTGGTCAAGCACTGAACGTTTCGGTGAACGAATCTTTTCAATTAACCGTTTCTGGTGATCCAGTGCACTGCTTCGCCCATCACTGCTTTACAACACAACTTAAAAGACACTTAACGAACATGGACTAAAATTGTATCAGACCAGGATTAGCTGCTTTGTAAAGCTAATAGCTCTCTAAAGGTGGGCAGAGCCATGTCTAATCTTACATACCAAACATACCGGGCCTTAATACTTTAATCTGATTAGCTACTCTCTTTCAGTTGAGAGACCTATGGATATAAGCAATATAAAACACAACACAAATCAAGAATAATTAGGTACAAAGAGAGCCACAACAAACACAAACAACTTTTAACACGACACGAACAACTCTGATAACGTGCTTTATGTCCTTGACGGGGTCACTTGTCACTCGTAGCAGTTTCTGAAAGGCAGGACTTGTATCTCCATTGAATAATTTTTAGCCAAGTGTGTGCAAAAGAGAGATAGTAAGGGCAAACTTGAGTCACGCCCTTCTGGGAACTACACTTGCAGGCATAACCTGTTAGACAGTCATGACAGTCAAATATAACGAGATGTATTAGACAAGAGTTCATCTGCACACTGACGACTTGTAGTCAAGGCCAAAAAAATAAAAGATGTGAAACAGCCTGCCATTCTCACCTGCTATCTGCCAGGACTTTTTTTCCCCTCAAAATAATGCAGACAGAATGAAAGAAAAACCAAAACATTGCAAAGACCGACAATAGTTTGTAATTAATAAGTTACTTAAACATGTATAGTCAACTTCAAGGACTGCATAGGTATCGGGCTGAAGAATTAATCACATTTTCATCGAAATCACAATATGGCCTACTGCAATTTTCAAACCGCAGGAGGTGCAATATTTGTTAAAGGCAAAATATGTCAAAATACCATTTTAAATTAAATATGATGGTGTCCTGGCCTACACATCATATACAGACTTAAGAAAGCATATTTGTTTGGTACAAATCCTCACAAAAATCACACCATAATCATTTGAATATATTTTACAATGAAAATGAGAATAATGACGTAAAAATTGTCATTCCCTCTAATATCGCAAATAATATCGCAATTGCAATATCAGTAAAAATAATTGCAATTAGATATTTTTCCAGAATCGTTCGGCACTACAATACACATAACATGCATAGCTTGTAAGACAAAATAATTTATTTTTTCAGTGGCTAAAGAAGACAAAATAAGCACATTATAGACATACAATTACATATAATACATGTATAATATGTACATATACGTAATCTAATTACCATTATTATTACTATCTTAATTTGTGTTGGCTGAATATTAATGTGAATCTCTGGAGTGCAAATATTCAGCTTTACACATTTCACATCGGGCTGCGTACATCAGAGCATTTTACACAATTTATTCCATCAATGGTTAACGAATGTAATTTGACTTATTGGTGCTCCCTGCTGGCTTTAGCTCCCTAGTGTACTCTACAGAACAGATTCAAGCAGACACATTCAATATTACTGAGATGTGGGATGCACAAAATGCAAAAGGCATGCGATGCCATAACCAAGTGCAGTAGGCTACAGTGCGTAATTAAAACATGAGGGGCTGGAGGGTAGAGGGAGAATGAAAGCGGAAACATTTACCACAGTGTATCTCCACCACCTACAGCAGTTTAAACACCAGCTGATGTTTAAATTCAACGTAAATACAGCAGACAAAAAAAATCTTCAACTTTATTTGTCCCCAAAGGGCAAATGGTTTCCGCAGCAAGACAATTCAAAGACATACAAGGCAATAAAATACAAAAAGTGTGAGGTACATCAAAAAAGAAGCTCCAGATTGACTTTCATATCATGTCATTTCATACAATAATCAATCAATACTGAATACAAAAGTGTAAATGTAGGACCTCATTGCTCACAGTATGAAGCTGATCGAGATTTTTTTTTCCAGATTAAGAATTTAAAAACAAAACACATGAATAAACAATATATAATTGGTTAATTTATATCAAATGTACTGTAAATGGCTCATTTTAGTGTTACATTACAGAAATGATCTGTTCACTCACAATATTGTTCCATGTGTCATGATGAAATAATCTCTATAAATCAATTACAGATAAAAGTAAATAAACAAAATAAGTCATTAATTTAAAAGGGCTACTGCTCTATAGTGCAGCTAACGATTATTTCCAGTGTTGATTAATCTGTTGATTAATTAATTAGATTAATCGATTAGTTGTTTGGCCTATAAAATGTCAGGAAATGGTGAAAATGTTTCCAAAATCCCAAGATGATGTCCTCACGTGTCTTGTTTTGTCCACAACTCAAAGATATTCATGTTTACTGTCATAGAGGAGTAAAGAAACCAGAAAATATTCACATTTAAGAAGCTGGAATCAGAGAAGTTTTCCTCTTTTTTTCTTAAAAAATTACTCAAACTGATTATCAAAATAGTTGGAGATTAATTTAATAGATGACAACTAATGGATTAATATTCGACAGCTCTGCTCATAAACTTGATCAACATTAAAATATAACACATTCTCATCTATCACATTTCTGTAGTTTAAACTCTTGTATATATTGTAATGTATATTGGAATTCAGAAAATTAGGTCATATCTATAGATGTAGTAATGCAGGAAACTTATAGTCCCCTGTATGTGTATGTTTTGTTTCCAAAACCTTTGTTCTTATTATGAATCAATCCTTTGATTCACTGGCTCTATATGATATAAACCATCCAGCAGAAAACAAAGAAATCAAGAAATGGACATGTCATATTTATCTGTCCACTGCAGTGTAAGCAGGTGAATTTACTGTGTTGTTACGGATGATATAACTCTAACGAGCAGTCCTCCAATCTCATTACTGATCCAGAATCACCTCTGAGAGTAATGGCATTTGCGTGTGTGTGTGTGTGCGTGCGTGTGTGTGCATGCGTGTGCGTAAGGGAGAGGGAAGGCCTTCTCTGTACGTGACACCCATGTCTATCCCCACCTTGTCTCACCTTGGTACTGCAGCACACCTCCCCTCTTCAATTGCTCCTCTTCTCCTCCATACTAAATCGCTCGTAACATCGGCTCCCAGGTGACATATTTCCACTACGGTGCTTAATAGATTCCTGTGTGCTCCCTGGTTGGTCGGTTTGATTCTGTGAGAAGTAAAGGAGAGGCCGGTTAGCGAGCTGGCGGCAGGGGAGGAGAAGGTGTAAAATGGTGAGAGATGGAGAGAGGAAAGTGGAAGAAATTGGAAGAAATGCGAATAGAAGTGGAGAAGGAGAAACAGAAATAGCTAATTTGTAAAAGGGCAGAGGTTGGTGCAGATAAGATAAGAGTCATGGCCGAGGTAACTGTTTCACTTTGTAGCTTGATTACATCTCTTCAATATATGCAGTATTTTTGTAAACAAATGTGTAGTCTACAGATTTTTACATGAAGACGGTTGTAAAAGCATGTTTGTAAAGTTATCATCCCTGATATTTTCATTGTTTCAAACCCCATTTCTGATACTATTTATTGTCGCATTTTTCATCAATAGCCATTCAGTGTGTTTATATTCTGTAATTTTTTTCTAGTTTTTTCTAATTTTTATAGTAGTTTTCATCATTAGTGACACCATTCCTGCGCTGGATTCAAATGACCTTTACACACACAAGAGGTTACTGTTTGTAATTTTAGGTTAGTTTTGATGTGATGATGGCACTGGATCCGTGAAAACTTTGACCTGCTCTCGCTGCTGAAAAAGTAATAATAATAATAATAAAGAGAAACACAGCAAATCCTCACATTCAAGAAGCTAAAATCAGCATATGTTTGGCTTTTATTTTAAATATGTGGAGAATACATGTTCTGTTCATTGACTAATTGATTAAACAACTAATCAGCTGTAGATTTTCCCCACCTTTCACACAGCTTCAGGTTTCAGATCATGTCGCTTTGGTTTGAGATTTACTTTACAGATGCTTGAAACTCAAGATACGTAATCCAGCACATTTTCTTTTAGTTTTTCCTTTTTTTTGCAAATTAAGCAGGGACCATTTTGAGGACACGTTGACATCTGACATTTGAGAGTGAGCCGCTGAAAAGCACTGAGCTAATGAGTTTTTGGAAAATCCAAATCCAAAAATATGAACACGTACGGAGGCTGTGAAAAGGATGATGTGAATTTGGCTGTTTCTTTTTTTTAGTAAAAAGCTTACTGTTTGGCAGTGAAATCTAAATTCTTTGATGTTGTCCTTAAATGCACCGGTAGTCATTTTAAACTAGAAGTGCACTCGCAGAGCGCAGACCTCCACCAAGGTTGCCTGATATCAGACAGAATTGTCACCTCGACACTTCAGTCTGACATTTCCTCCACTCTAACGGATTCACGTGGGGAAGGGAGATTTGATTTTCACGAACCAGAGACTTCCTCTCCAAGCCGGCTAACTTAGCCCTAACTTGAATGAGGATAAAATAATTAAAACATGCGGCTGTTATCGGACCTAATCGATCAAACCAAACAAATTATTTCACGGTAGTTTTGACACTCAAAACTATTTATCCACTGTTTTACAGCCTCAACAAGTTTAACTAACTTTGTTGTGATTAGCCAGTGAGCCCAGTCCCAGAACACACACACACAAAGGTAAAGAGACAGACAGGGCCGGACAGCCGGTAAAAACTTTATGGATTTTCTGACGGTCCACCGGCCCACCGCTGCGGCGGCTCACGGTATGCCAGATGGCCAGTACACCACTGGATGAGTAAAAAGAAACTATGATGCCAGCGACATGCCGTCTATGTAAATAAAACAGCTTGACAATGGCATTAGTCCCACCCATGGCACTGATGGGCTAATTGTTAGTCCTCTACTGCGCTCGTTTTTTTAAAACCGAGAAACCCCAGTAACATGTCACGATGCCAGACGAATCAGACAACTGAGTGGAGTTGGCGGATTCAAAGGTCTGGAACCAGGCAACCGTCGAGGCCCAGCCGCTCCAAGAGGTTGTTCCTTGGCCCACGCTACACCCTTCCACCAAGTTTCATGAAAATCGAGCCAGTAGGTTTTCCGTAACCATGCTGACAAACAAACACAACCGAAAACATTAACCTCCTTGGCGGAAGTAAAACTCTCAATGGCGTTACCTCAAGACAATAACAGAGCACTAGAAGGGTACTTACAACTTCAGTAGGCTGTAAAAAAAAAGGGGGAATAGAGACACTTCTGCCAAGCTGTGAATATGATGTTCTGGGTGTTTGTTTGCATCATATAAAACCACAAAACAATCTAAGACACCGTAAAAAAGCTTATTATTTTGTCAGTATTTATGACTACAACAGCATGAATGCGTTATTTGCAGATCCAGTGGGACTCTACTGTAACTTCTGCAGCGTTAGCAGGTATTAGAATATAAACAAATTTGAGTGGTTCTTTGGGAAGTGTCCACTGGGTATATTTAAGCTTTGCCCAGAGTGAATGGAGCTCCACCACAGCGGTGTTACACTGCAGATGAATGGGAGACTGAGGCCAGGGCTGGCTGTCCTCCCAGAGGCTGAATGATGAATTATGGAGGTCTGTTTGTCTCTGTTTGCTCAGACAATGTACCCTTTGCTTGATTCATTCACTTCTAGTGTGTATGTGAAAGAGAAAACGAGATAAGGGTGTAAAGTTGAAGCTCAGTGATGTCGCCGGACATCACCTGACAATAGATTTCCTTCTCACACTCCCAAACACACCACTCTTTTATTCTGAGAACTCTGTTTGCGCATACAAAAAAAAAACAACCATCAGGAACAATGTGTCCTCGTAGGGAGGGTAGTAATTTACTGTAGCTCCAGGGACAACACCAGGAAGCTGAATGTGAAGCCAAAGTGCCAGAAAGCATCTGTGTCTTGTGCTGCCGCAGCTCTCCTCCCTGCACAACCCTGCATGAATTCAAAAAAGCTCAACTGTTTGGCCCATAGAGCGGCCGCACTACAGACTTCAACCGACGGAGCCGGCTACATCCATCAATTAGCACTCCGGCTAATTTGAATGGGGATTAAAGAATTCAATCTTGTGGCTCTTCTAGACTTTCCAAATGTTATCAAACTGAATGGATCTAATCCTGATGGTGAAAAGAGTCATTTCGGTGGGGTTGTGAAACAGAAAAAAAATTATCCATGGATTTATAGATGCCTCTTTTGCCATGTAAGTCTATGGGAAAAAGTATTTTTGGGCCCCATGGCATCACGTGATGGTCGCCATAGTTGTGATACCACTGTTTGGCCACTATGTCAAATTGGCTTCAATGGTCGGCGCACTTCCTGGGGGCCTGGTTCCAGTTCGTAGCTATAATACGTGTTTCGTTTTAAATACAGGTGCTGGTCGCGTGATACACACATCATCAACGTCGCAATTAACGTTGTGAAATGGGACTCATTCGGTAGGTTTAGGCAACAAAATGACTTGGTATGGTTAGTAAATAACCATGGATACAGATGCTACTGTATCAAAACAGCACCAAATGCTGTCAATATTTGCATTTATTAATATCTCTGGGATTAGAAACAGAATATTACAATTCCTTTTAAGATCTCAGAGGGGCCTGGATTTTTAGTGTTTTAAGTTGTGTGATCGCTGTTATACAGAATAATAAAGAACAGCTGTAGTAGTAAATTCTGTGTAGGACATGGCCATTCTTCAAAAGCAATGTGTCTTGCGATATGTATCATATTCTTACTCTGTATCGTGATGCATATCGAATCGTGATGCGTATCTTATCATGAGGTTGTAAGCAATACACCACCCTATCTAGCACCATCATCAGGTCAAAAATATTATTATTTTTTGTTTAGTACTAATGAGCAAATGTCAGCATACTCGCACCCTAAAATTAGATGGTGAACATGGTAAATATTACATGTGCTCCACATGAGCATACTAGCATTGTCATTTTGAGCATGTTAGCATGCTGACATTAGCATTTAGCTCAAAGCACCAGTAAAGGCCTCACTGAGCTGCTAATGCTAGTTTGGCTCACACCCATTTTCATTTTTCATCTTATCATTTGAAAATAGCGTTTTAAAACAAAAATGATCTCCATCCTCACAAGTGTTTTAGCACCATTTCCAAAATAATCTCTGTCCATCCTAACACGCCTAACATGACCATTCACTCACACTGGGCATGCGCATAGGGCTGATAATTTTTCGCATTTCGCTGGAATAATAACTTGCCTCCTGTGCATGTAGGCAGTAGTAGCATTTTAAAATGCAGAACTTTACTGCACAATAGAGTTGGGTCGATTTCTGGTTTTGTCGGTCCGGTCCAGTGTAAGAGCTTAAACTGGTTTGAAACCTGTGCGGATGGCATCACGGCACTAAATCCAACTTTTACTGCATTAGTAATAAACAATATGACAACACGTTTAACATATTATGTTTGTTTTTAAACCAACTTAACAGAGCCATGGTGTCTGACAGGCCGTGCGCAATTTCCTTTATTTTTATTTAAAAGCAGAAAGATGGTCGGACAGATAGACAGGTGAATGACACAGAAAATAGATAGTGAGGAACAAACAGACAACAAATGGGCAGATAGATACACAGACTGACAGGGCAGACAGTGAGATGACAAAGGGCACATTGATCTGATTTAAACCCTTTTGTTTCCCAGCTCTCTGCTCTGTCTCGCTGCTCGGCTGAGGAAAGGTCAGTTCTTTCTGACTTTGTTTCTCACTCACTGTGGCCTAAAGCCTCTGAGGGCCAAAACACCTCTGATTTCATTGTAGGAAACTCTTCTCTCACATTGTTTGCCAGCCCACAGAGATGTAGGCTGGCAAACAGTGTGCAAAAACCCCTCTTCTCTCAAAATCCCCTCTTCTCACACTGTTTGCCAGCCCACAGAGATGTGGGCTGTCGAACAGTGTGAGAGAAGAGGGGTTCCCTGCAACGAAAACAGATGAAGGCATGGGCAGTGAGAGGAATGGAGAAGGGGAGAGGCCTGGATTAGTAAGATATGAATGAACCTTATGAATGAGATGGTGGCTGAATGTGTGGAGTTGTTGGACAGCAGAGCGGGGACAGAAAAGGGAATGAAACATGGAGGGAAGGGGATTGGTGGTGACAGCCCATCCGGCACAGAATCTAATGGACGGGTGAGCAAAGCGCGAGAGAAGAAAGTGATAAATGAGCGGCCATCGGAACGCTGGGTGGGTTGAGCTATGGGGAGACCCTGGTGCTGACAGACTGCGCACTCCCTTAGACCCTAACACATGCACGCGCGCGCACACACACACACACACACACACACACACACACACCAGTTTCAAGATGAAGGACAATGCTACAGTCCGTGTTGATGACAGTGGTAAGAATAATGGAAGGGTATTCACAGTATTGCTCTGGGTGAACATTTGTACATTGAAACATATTTAACATGGTCTGTGGAAAAACATGGATCTAATATGTGTGACATTTTGAATCTTCGAGTTCGTATTTCTGTCTTTTATATTTTAAAATTGGCACCAAAATGCACATTAGAGGAAGTAAGACTAACGGTTGCTTTTCTTACAAACTTTAATAAAGCCAGAATGCATCGCAAGTTCTTTTTTTTACATTACAAGTTCCTGCTTCTTTTCAAATATCCTCTATTTTATTCAGTAATTTTCTCCTCCCTTTCACCGCTGTACATCTTTCAGTCATGAAAGGAAGACTTTCCTGCTGAAATCACAGCTCTTTATACGAGGTCCAGTTGCAGAAATGGCAGACTGGATTGTGACGTTTCATATACTAATTTTTTTTTTTTCAAACATTGCTGGTAATTAATACAGAACTGCAACTTCAATGTGCCAATTTTCATGCCTCGTCATATTTTCTTGCCTTTGTTTTGGTAGTTGTGGCGTTTGGTGAAGATCCATTGTCGGCTTTACATTTACCTGGCAATCCTGACACAAACCTGTCCATGCTTTGCTGGCAGTGCAGCAGAACCATGCATCATTTATTTATATTTAGCCTCAGTTTTGTTCTCTTTGGTGGAACCTATGGCAGTATAATTTTTTTGAAGTTTCATCTGTAGTCCTCGCTCTTTTCTTTCCATAAGCGTTTATGCGCAACGCTAGCAGAGACCGTCTGTTGCATTAGCTCCGGCGAAAGGTAACTCGCCGCACAGAGTTCAGTTATTCAGTTGCTGAACTTTTGGAGGCAGGACCGTAGCGGCAGCAGCTGCTTTTAAAAATGATTTGCTTTTTTTGGAGAGCGCTCTTGCAGGTAGGCGATTGTCAGGGCGGTTGCCACGGCGTGAAAACAGCTTAACTGCCATCATTTTTCACTGGAATGTCACCACAGACACCCAGTTCGTAATACTGCAAATTAATTACATCAGTGGGCCATTGCCTCAATCGCCGTTGTGCTACCTCATTTGGCGATAGATACTGTAGGGACATAACAGACAGTTATTTAAATGAAAACCTTGAGATTATTACTTTATGACTGAGGTTAAGGGTGCCTGTATGGAGCCCCCCTGGGGTCACATGGTAGAAAAAAAAATCGATATGTAAATCCATGCCCACAGATTCACAATCCGGGCTCCGTATGCCTGCAACTAATGGAAATAGTTATAATATAATATAATAATAAATATAATAATATCTTATCAGTCCCTCCAGAAAAATGCAATTATGCGATCGTATAATTCAACGCATAATCAGCCAAAGCCTGCATATTATGCAGGGGGTCGCATTTTTTCAAAGACGCCTCACATTTCCATGCAAAATACGCGAAATATGCGGGGCTTGC